>CAHIKZ030000072.1:7500-10000 GCA_903632075.3 Acanthosepion pharaonis
ATATATATATATATATATATATATATATATATATATATATATATTATGTGTGCCTGTATAGAAATAGATATAAACAGAGATAGATAATAAACTGGAATATATATATATATATATATATATATATATATATATATATATATATATATATAAACAGATAGATAGATAGATGAAGATACATGCATACATTAATTTTAAGACTTTCAGAAATATATAGTCTCTGTGATATATACGTATATACAGAGAAATGAATATATATACTATTTTATTATAAGATATATATATATATATATATATATATATATATATATATATATATATATATATATATATATATATATATATATATATATATATATATTGAGAAATGTGTGTATATACATATGTAGATAGATAGATAGATAGATAGATAGATAGATAGATAGATAGATAGATAGATAGATAGATATACAGCGTGATAGTTTGAAAGATAGATAGACTGCAGCTGATATAGGTAAATAATCAAAGAAAGAATGGATTAACGGTTTTAAATAGCGCGCTTATAAGGATTTAATCTTGTTTTAAGTGTAGAGTAAATATCCCGATTTTTGAACTGTTATCAAAAAATACTTGTAAAATCAGCCAACACAGCGGAGAAGGACCAATAGATTCCGCGGTAAATAATTATCGGTAATATATATTAGGTTTTAATTCAGCACTAACACAATGTGACTTATTGCCACACGATGAATAGCCAGATGATATGCAATTTTAGATTAAAATAAATGCCGACTCTTGACAAGGTTGACAATCGGAGTAACCATATTTTGAAAATATTATTTCCCGAATGGTTTACCAAAGGGCTCAACCACCCACTCCATCTTCCATAGTTGTCTGTTAGAGAAAATGATTTTTTTCCCAGGGTATCTCTAGAAGTTTCAGAGGACAGGGATGTGGATTCATGCCTTTTTTTTAGGTATTTGTGTGGAGACAACAGAACCTTAACTCGAAAAATATCGCTTTCCCTACCGATAATAGTCACGCTAAATCACACATCTGTTACGATGCAATGCATCTTGCTAAGCCCCTATGTTACATTGCATATCGAAAGCTGAAGATGGCGAGGAAGCGGACACAAAAATATTGCCTTATCCTCTAAAAAATTGTTACAGTTGCCTATTTTTCTTTTGCTTATTGACAAAACATATGTTTAGTGACAATTTGTCGTTAGCTTTAAAACTGACAGTAGCAATATTCTAAATTGAGTGGCTGATTCTAAAAGCAAACTATTAAAAGGTAAGAAAAAAAATTGAGATTTTCAAAATCACACCTGCTGTGTTTTTTTTTTTTTTTTAATCTTTTGAAGATACAGATCTCCTTCGATTATCTTTACCCTGATTGTTTGGAGTTCGATTATCCGCATTTGAAATGAAGAGAAAAAAATGAAATCAGACGAACATTTTTCAATTCGACAAAATAAACTGATTCTAATATTTCATCTCAGACCAGTGTTTCGAGAATTTAGAAAACCAAACTCAATGTTTGAGAAAAATGTTGAAAAAATGATTTGTTAATTATTGTTAATATTTTCATTGCTTTCATGCGAAGTATATAAAAGCAAAAGCTACCCTTACAAATGCATGTATTTTAATCCAGCAAGGACGCAGTGCCAGCCAAAAAATGATCATTTTTTTTAAAAAAAATAAACTAGACAAAATGTTTGAAAATGTGATAAAATATTAAATTTATTTAAAAAAAAAAAAGACTTTTTTCTTTAATTTCTAAACAATTATATAGGTATTCAGTTAAAAAATACACTTTTTAAAAAATCCCTGGTGTAAGTTGTCTGTATAATTAAGGAACTACTGTAATATATAACTTGGGTTCAGATTTATAACAAATGATAAATAAAATGAAAGAAAAACAGGAATAAAAATATTATTCAAATATTTCTCAAAATTATAATGATCCAAAAAATTAATTAATAGAATATTTCATCGTAATGGAGCTTAGCTTTTTTTTTTTTAGAAATTTAAAAACTATTTCGTGGCAAACTCCACACAATGTATTTAAAGACAATGTAGGTTTATTTTTATGTAGCACTTATAAAAAACCTCACCCATTTATATATATAT
The DNA here is from genome assembly GCA_903632075.3 of Acanthosepion pharaonis. NCBI lineage: Eukaryota > Metazoa > Mollusca > Cephalopoda > Sepiida > Sepiidae > Acanthosepion > Acanthosepion pharaonis. The sequence continues at coordinate 9,612 of CAHIKZ030000072.1, forward strand.
ATATATATATATATATATATATTACTTCGAAATTTATTTTTACTAGATAACCGCGTTTGAAGAAAATGAAGCCCAAGTTTTCTTTTTTAAACTGTATATATTATGCCTATCGGCGTACGTAACCGAGATTAACTAATAAAAAAAATATGATCTGCATTCTCTTTCATTGTTTCGAGTAGGGAGGCCGAGAGATGCAATATATACGCTTTAAAAATAAAAGAAACAGAAAAACGAGGCGTCTATTTCAAACACGGGTATCTACTAAAAGTAACGTTTGAAGTAATAAAAATGCTGGATTAACAACATTAATTCACACACACACACACACACACACATATATATATATATATATAATTATTTATTTAAAAATTATGTTGAATGTAGATTGT
>CAHIKZ030000072.1:17500-20000 GCA_903632075.3 Acanthosepion pharaonis
AACAACAACGATTTTGTCCTTCCATTTAAGCCATAGATAGGGACGATACTGATATCACAAAATTCCCAATGTTATTTGCACACAAGGGTTTGAAACACACCCGACTGGAATTCGATCTCGTTCCACCGATTTCATTTTCGTGGTCGCCTTCCTTACCCTACCTGAACATCCCCACAGACAGACAGCGTTCGATTTTGACGACATTGAAAATACAGATATGTATTTCTATTCGCACAAATAGATTCGTTTTATTCTCAATACATACAGAATGGATTAAGTAAAGCCAATCTTGAAATTGTGTGATAATTTCTTTTAATTGAAATAAAATTATTGGCCGACGTATATCAACTCATTTTATCAGCAAATAATATTTTCACTGACGACATTGTATCGACACAAAATCGTGAACTCTGATTATAGGATTTCGACACTAAGAAATGATTTAATTATATTTCAGATAATGACCAAGGGAATACGTGTACGTTTACATTTTTAGGGAATACGTGAGCGTGTACATTTTTAGGGAAAACAAATGAGGTATGTGTGCGCGTGTCTATTGAGACATATTCATAGATAAAAAGTAGATGTATTGAAAAGATTGTGAGATAAACAGATATAGCTATGAAAAGCCTTAAATTTAACAACTTGCTAACTAGCTAGATATGCCTGAACAGACTTAAATAGATAGATAGATATATAGATAGATAATGAACAAACTGTTCATATATATAATAGCAATTTATATATATATATAACTATTTCTGTGAGAGAAATATGCCTATCTTATATACATATATAAATAGTTATATATATATATATATATATATATATATATAGTTATTGTTATATATATATATATCTGTTTATATATATATACATCTACTTTTATCTTGAATATATCAATATATATACCTCATTTGTTTTATACGTATATATATATATATATAAACATATATATATATAAACATATATATATATATAAACATATATATATATATATATAAAACATATATATAAACATATATATATATATATATATATATATATATATATATATATATATATAAATATAGATAGATAGAAAAGATAGAAAAGATCAAGAAGCTCAGATGAATATTTACATACTGAAATAGATTTGAATAGACAGATATATATATATATATATATATATATATATAAACATATATATATATAAACATATATATATATAAATATATATATATATATATATATATATATAAACACATATATATATAACATACATATATATTTAAACATATATATATATATATATATATATATATATATATATATATATATATATATATATATATATAGAGAGAGAGAGAGGGGGAGAGAGAGCGTGCTAGCTAGATAGATAGAAAGATCAAGAAGCTCTGATAGATATTTACATACTGAAATAGATTTGAACAGACTGACATATATATATATATATATATATATATATATATATATATATATATATATATATATATAATTCAGTGAGCGCAGGTGCTTAAAATACGCATAAACACATATAAATATATACACACACATATATATGTATAAATGTGTGTGTTTATTTATGTGTATACAGACACAAACACAGGCACATATATGTATGTATGTGTGTATGTGTGTGTGTGTGTCGTCATTGAAGAGAGAAGAGAGAGTGTGTGTGCTAGATAGATAGATAGAAAGATCATGAAGAAGCTCAGATAGATATGTACATACTGAAATAGATTTGAACAGACTCATATATATATATATATATATATATATATATATAGGGGAGAGAGAGAGAGAGAGAGAGTGAGAGAGAGAGAGCGAGAGATAGATATAATTAGATAAATAAATAGTTAAAGAAGACTGAAATAGATACAGAAAAGACGTGATAGATAGATAGATAGATACATACATACATATATACATACATACAGACACACAGACATACATACATACGTAATGAACAGGTAGTGATAGATAGATAGATACATACATACATACATACATAAAGAACAGGTGATCATAGATAGATAGATAGATAGATAGATAGATAGATAGAGATAGAGTGCGGTCGAGTAAGTCCTTTATTATTGGGAGAGAGAGAGAGAGAGAGAAATAATGAAGTGACCGAAATAGATACATAGATAAACAGAGAAAAACAAATCAGAGAGAGAGAGAGAGAGAGAGAGAGAAAGGGAGAGAGAAAGAGAGAGAGAAAGAGAGAGAGAAAGAGAGAGGGAGGCGGAAGGAGAGAGAGAGATGCACAAATTGATGCGAGTTAAAAACAAACACGGATGGATTGACAGACAGCTCTTAATAGGAATCGGATGACATGGACAAACGAAAATTGACAGACAGACTGATAATCCGATAGATCTGATGATAGATATACATAGATATATAATCCGTACATAATACGTAATAGCCAACTATTCGTTCCCGATCACACCCGTATGCTATAGCCACTGGCCAATCCCAGTTAGAGAAGACGACT
>CAHIKZ030000072.1:25000-32500 GCA_903632075.3 Acanthosepion pharaonis
ATGCATTTATCAGGCCTGATGTTTGCGTCTAGTATGGGACAGTCTGTCGCCTCTTAGTGTTGACTTCAATGTTCACTTTTATATTTCCATACACGGTACCTTTAATACTGAGCACTTTATCCCATAAATACAGCACACCTTGTATGAGTGTGTATATGTATATATATGTATGTACACACACACACACACACACACACACACATATATATATATATATATATGATAATATATAGTTTATGGTATGCAATACTTGTGGGTTAAAGTGCTCACTATCAGGAATAGAGCGTTTGTAAATATAAAAGTGGACATTCAAGTCAACACCCTTGGCGACAGTCTGTGTGTGTGTGTGTGTGTGTTTCTCTTCGGAATGCCGTCGTTAATGAAGTGATTATCATATTTTACAGTTAGTTTGACTTCAGTCACTTCAGTATTTTTGAAGTTGTGCTCTACAATCTGAAGCGTATTAAAAATAGCACAAAAGAATGTATCTCTGGATCAAGCATAAGTAGTGAGGTCAAAATTGCCTGGATGTCGCCATCTTGATCCCATAGCTAGGTACACGTGTTTGAGTGACTATGTTTTTTTCTTAAACAGTAAAATTAATAACAACTTACTAATTTCGCCAAGGGAGACAAACTTCATTACAACCCCTCAAATTACCTATTTAATATATATATATATATATATATATATATATATATATATATATATATATATATATATATATATATATATATTAGTTAGAAAAACTTGGTAATCCGTATGGGCAATCTCAAGGAGGATGAAATCCTAAAGAGCTCAGTGTAAATCCAAAGTTAATAATTTAAAGAAAAACAGACCACTTTAAGGTTCCATTGTAATAATTTATTTCACCAGAGCCCTATTAAAGGACACTGGGTCATCAGACATTACGTCATATATTTTCATATATATATATATATTAAAACAACAGAAATAGGTAAGAAGTCATTTAATGAAACACCGTATCAGTAAACACACACGCACACAAGCGCGCGCACACACACACATATATATATATATATATATATGTGTGTGTGTCAACTCGTGTGTGTTTGTGTGCGTATTTGCTCTTTGATACATGTTTCACTATGGGCACGTGGCCGAGTGGTTAGAACGTTCGCATTCTGACCATGAGACCCGGGTTCGAACCCCACCATCGGTCTGGATAGTGTAGCACCTTTGGAAAGTGCCTGTAAACACGGGTTGTCCGTAGCCTTATGAGTGAAATTGGGTAGACGATACCCCATGGGGACCGTCGATAAGTGTGCTAGCACGAAGTCACAAGTCATCGTGGCCGAGGGCTTGAGCATGTTGGCCTAGTTCAATTGTTGATTACGCTAGATAACGCGCTCTTTCCCAGAAACTGCATAGTTGCTGTATAAACCATATTTATGCTCTGTTGGTGTTGGACAAACATAAAATGTGCCTGAGCAAGCGCCTGCAATAGGGATTGGCTAGCCGCATTAATAGACGGGTATCCTTGAATACGCGTGGCCAGCTATACAGGTTTCATTAAAAATGAGGCCTAATTGTTTTCATTGTTGTGTTTTTTCTTGTATGCGAACAAGAGAATTCTTTTTTGAACTCAATGTGTATAAAAATAAGCCCAAATGGTTGTACGTTCCAGCCGTTTGTTCTTTAATTTGTTAGCCATTATCAAAGATTTGAATGATGTGCTAATTTCTACAGAAGGGTCGAACATGCGAGCAACGATGAGGTTTTTTTTTTGGGGGGGGGGAGATGAAAACAAAAAGGAAACCTATACTTAACATCAGGACGAAGCTGTTGAAATTTCTGGGACACTTAATGAGAAAGGAAGGCTTGGAAAATCTGATACTCACAGGGCGTATAGAGGGAAAGAGGGACAAGGGAAAGCAACGCGTGACATACTTAACGGGCTTAAGCAAATGGATAGCAGAACAGGGTCTGGGAGGAATAGCAAAAAGTCAAAGCTTATGGACAGACGACAAAGGACAGGAGGATGTGGAGAGCCACGATCGTCTACGTTCTGAAGTGATACGACACATAAAAAGAAACTATGTAAATGTTCTTGAAATGTAAATGTTTCCGAATTGTGATGTCAGTTCATGCAGTTAAAGGATTTAAGATAAATTATTATTATTATCATTACTTTTATTTCCTTTGATTTCTGGCGTTTACACATTTCTTTCCGGGTCCCGCCCAGGACCTAAGGTTAGAAATGGCATCAAAAAAAAAAAAAAAAAATAATAGATAAAGCCCTTCGAAAAGTGTGGGCTGTACTTGTCAGAAATTTTTTTTTGTATTTCTTTAAGGCATGGACTTCCAGGAATCCCTTCAATTAGTCTACTGCAATCTTTTCCAACCATTCCTAGGGCTCCAACTACAACAGAGATTGTTGATGTTCCCATATGCCACATTTTTGAGATTTCTATTTCAAGGTCCTTGTATTTTGACAGCTTTTTGAATATCTTTAAAGATACATTGCAGCCAGCAGGGACTGCCATATCAATAAGGAGGCACTTTTTTATTACTATTAGGTTGGTGCGAAAATAATGACGTAATAATGTCGTTTTTTGACGTTAAAAAAATACGTCAAAAAACGACATTATTACGTCATTATTTTTGCACCAACCTAATAATAATAATAATTATTATTATTATTATTATTATAAACGCTATTTTTTGTGAATACACGTGATTGGATATAAATAAATTGTTTTTTTGTTGAAATGGATATCCACCCTCCTAGAAACATCAAAAATAAGTTTTATGAAAGAAAATCTCTTTTCCTTTACAATTTTTTTTTTTTTACAGTGAAGGTCACACTTTACAAGGTCCGGGAGCCACTCTATGTAGCGGGTAAAGTTTGGAAGTCATTTGTGAGGGAGATGACGATTAACCCGAGACTTGAATAGGTTAAGATCACAGTCATCAGGGAACACATTTTGTTGGGCGTCGATTCCACAGGGCAGCGGTTCGCGAGAAGGAAGCTACTCGAGTAGACCTTACTTCTCATCGATGGAATGTGGGTGATTTGTTAATATGCAAGTGGCATGGCGTGTTTGCCTCGGTGGGACCAGGGAATGTAGCTCGTCTTCCGTGAAAATAGCGGTAGCTCAACGAGAGGCTTGCCACATCCCGCCTGTGGGAGAGAGGTTGGAGAGTGGAGAATAATTCATCACCCACAAGGACTCGGAGACACTTGATTTTTTAGCATGGAACAATCCCACCTGATTATTTATTTCAGTTAACACCGCGTCTTCGAGATATTAACTAATTTGATTTTAATTGCATTTCCTCAAATGGAATCAAAATGTTCACGCAAAATATTTTGTTCAGTTTTATGATATCAATATCAAGGATAGAGCGTATTTAAATATAAAAGTGGACATTGAAGTCAACACCCTTGGCGACAGTCTGTTTCATGCTTAAACACAATCGTCTCCGTGGGACAACTATCTAGACTTTCCAAGACTTTGATTTAAAAATCGACCTACAGTAAATATATATATATATATATATATATATATATATATATATATATAATATTATATGTGTGTGTGTGTGTGTAAATGTATCTTTATGTATTAGACATCCGACAACATTCATATTTCTCTTACTTAAACCCATTCCACTCACCTCTCCTAAAATTCTCTCTGTTAAGTTTAATCTCCACCTTCTCTCGTCTGTTACCCTCTCTTTAGCTCTAAATATAGACTCTTATACTTACACTCTCTCTAAATTGCTTTTTTTTTCCGATGGAGCTGTTTTCTGTTTTCTTTTTTTGAATTTGTAGGTCTGATGAATTGGATCCGTATTTACGATTCCAATGGAATAAATTATGGCCATGGAATATTAGTGTTTAAGCCTTTTTATTATATCCTCTTGGAATATTTTTTCAAAAAATATATATGTATGTGTATGCACCTATGTATATATATATTTATATATTTTGCATATGTATGTATTCTGATCGTATCTTAATTTGTTCATATCTATTTACTTATCTCTATTCACATCTATCTATCTATCTATCTATCTATCTATCTATCTATCTATCTATCTATCTATCTATCTATCTCTGATCGTATCTTAATTTGTTCATATCTATTTACTTATCACTATTCACATCTATCTATCTATCTATCTATCTATCTATCTCTCTCTGATCGTATCTTAATTTGTTCATATCTATTTACTTATCTCTATTCACATATCTACTATCTATCTTATATCTATTCATCTATCTATCTATCTATCTATCTATCTATGTCTGATCATAAGTTTTTAATTTGTTCAAGCCATATACATTTCAGACCGCATCCTATTATACAGGGTGGTCCGAAAGTCTTGTCTCTCCTACCTATTATAATTTTCTATTTCAACGTTCTGTGAAGCTATTATCAAGGAGAAAGTTTCACATGAACGATACCAGAATATCCATCAATTGAAGGACGCCGTTCGCAGAGCCATTGCAACAATCAACAAAGCACATAGGACATGGCGCCGTATCATTTTGTGCCACGAAAATGATGGTGTTCATTCAGACCTTGTCGATGTGTGACAGCGTCAATGAAAGTGAATAAACTCAATCCAGTACATTGTAATACTGTATTACTTTTTCTTCTATTATTCTCATTACTATTTGGCAGGTGTGTGTGTGTGTGTGTGTGTGTGTGTGTGTGTGTGTGTGTGTGTGTGTGTGTGTGTGTGACAAGACTTTCGGACCACCGGACACATTTATTTATTCCTTCACTGACGCCTGCTAATTATTTATTATTGCCAGTGCTCAGAAGTAGACGAGTGTGCTAACCTTATGAAATATGGAACCACGGTGTCGCCACGCTAAACCTTTTTGCTTTGGTTTCGGTAGTAAGGATTACGGTTTAGTTTGGTTTGGTGTGGTTTGGTTTACGGCATATCAACCTCAATGGGTTATTTAATGTCGACAAAATTTTTATTTTTGGCAATATTTTTTCTTCAAAAATGTATTGCAGGTAATATTTTTTACAAAGTATTTCTGGTATTAAAACCTATTTTTACACTTACATAGTGATTTGACCCCAGTTTGGTGGCTAACTATTTACCCGTAGTTGGGACCCTAACAGGTGCTATCACCCCGGGTCAGAGTGGACCTGGAAACATCAGCAATTAAGAGGTGGTTCCACGCTCCTCAAAACCATGGCTCTCCACAGCTTCTTTCCCTTTGTAGCTCTTAATAAATTATGTCTTTTTGTTATCTCCCGTAAACTTTGTTCTGCCATCCATTTACTCAAGGTCATTCTTCTTCTATGTGTCATATCTCTTCAGGGCAATGATGATCATGGCTCTCCACAACTTCCTACCCTTCGTAGCTCTTAATAGATTTCGTCTTTTTCTTATCTCTCCTAAACTTTGTTCTGCTATCCATTTACTCAAGCTCATTTTTTTTCTATGTGCCATGTCCCTTCAGGACGTTGATGATCATGGCTCTCCACAACTTCCTGTCTTTTGGAGCTCTTAATAAATTTTGTCTTTTTGTTATCGCTTCTAAACCTTGTTCTGCTATCCATTTACTCAAGCTCATTCTTTTTCTATTTGCCATGTCCCTTCAGGACGTTGGTGATCATGGCTCTCCACAACTTTCTGTATTTTGACTTTTTGTTATCTCTCGTAAATCAGGTTCTGTCATCCGTTTACTCTGGTTCGCTAGGTGGGTTATGCATTGTTTTACTCTGTCGTACATGCTTTCACTCTGTCCTGTGGGTATCAAATTTTCCAAGCCTTCTTTTCTCATTATGTCACCTAGAAATTTCAACTGTCTCTTCCTGATGTTAAAGATAAGTGGCATTTTGTCTCAAAGTTTGTCCCATGCTCGGTCCATGGAATTCTCAGCATCCTTCTTTAGAATCACGTTTCTGTTTCTTCGAGTCTCTTCTTCATCTGCGAGGAGGTTAGTATCGACTGCCATACAGGAAGACTGATATCACGTAACAGTTCATAGTCATTTTTCTTTATTTCTAACGAAATGAAATATTTTCAATTGACGGTAAACTCCATCCGACAGCAAGGACTCTGATTGGGAGACAAGAGCTTTTGAGGAGCGTACAACCACCGCTAAATTTTAGTTGTCCATCCTAACCCGGGTAGTAGCACCTGCAAGGGTCCCAGCTTCGGGCAAAGAGTTGAGCCCAAAACAAAAACAAATCACTACGAAAGTATAAACATATATTTGTATAATAAAAATACCAGTAACACATTTTTATATAAAAAATGACCGACATTTTATTTGTTGTTGAAGGCATACACTTGCGTTCAACATATTTACATTTTGACATTAAGTAACTCATAGAGGTTGATATACCGCTCAACAAAGCAACCAATATGGAAAAAAAACTCTTTAATAATATTAATCCATATAATATCCTACAATTTCTGAAAGAAATCAAACTGTATTCCAAAATATAACTTCAACAAAACTACAACATAAAACACGCATATCATTGCCTCTTGTAATCATGTCCCCACAGACATGTATATGCATAAAGTCAGAGTATCATCTACCATGTATTCGATTGTGAAAGCAGAATAACATATATCATATTTTTATTACTTCAAAGCTCCCAAGAAAATTAAATTTTGGCATTAAATGACCCATGAGGATTTGATATGTCGTTAAAGAAACAAATCAAACCAAATCTAACGAACTTTAGCTAATTTTAAGTGTCATGTAATCATTATTTTTGGTATAATTTTGTACTGATTTAAAACATTTCTTTTAATAAGAAAGCTTTTCGCCCTTTCTTTTCCAGAATTGAATAGATTTAATTCGTATATGAAAGCAAAAGCTACAGCACTTCAGAGTATATATATATATATCGATATGCATTTAGTCGCATCTGAATACAACATCAGTAGATTGAGGTTTCATATCTCAACCAATTGATACGGAGATCACAAAATCTTGTGACTTTCTTATGGATTTAATTACGGTTAATATATATCTTTAATTATATCCGATTTGTCACGGGGGAAAATTGTTGGTTCCTTGGAACGGATTCGATAATTTGTGCGTTTGTCTGACAAGGAGCGATTTACTTAACAGCTAAAAGTTCATGTTTATTTGGAAAGAATGATCTATTTTTCTACGCTCAAAAGTATCTATTTCGCTAAATCTATAGATTTTTTTCCATTGTCGATTCGAAAAACCTTGTTAGACGTTTCAAAAACTCGTCCATCAAAGAGAAACGTGAAACATACAATTATTTATATATATATATATATATATATTACCTACTTGTAATGGGTAGTGATAATTCCAAGGCGGAATTTAATCTAATGAGAGTTCAATGTAAGTTAAAAGAGCAATATATAGTGATAAATTAAGAAAAAAACTTTATATCAGTTATATTTATGAATATTGTGATATTCATCTCTTCAACCGAAAGGTCTTAATAAAACAAATATATATATATATATATATATATATATATATATATATATATATATATATATATA
>CAHIKZ030000072.1:37500-42500 GCA_903632075.3 Acanthosepion pharaonis
ATAATGGTTTCATAGTTCTTTTCGTTAAACTTTTATAAGCGCTTCGAATGTAAGTTAGGAATAAGTACAGAAATTAAACATTGAATAAGCTAACAATAGTTAACTGTGGAAATTTTTCGCTTACGTTAAAACTTCGCCACATATTGGCAATTTTAAGAAGCTGTTTCTCGCAGGGTTCAAAAGAAAAACAACACCAATGAGTGTACCTATATATATATATACAGGGTGTAGCAAAAATAACGCCCAGTTTTTTTTATTAACTTTTACTGACAAATAGCAACAGCTATTAAGAAAATGTGATTAAATATACTTTAATGTTTAAAAAAAAATATTCAGTATTATCATTGTTTAGGTAATAAGCATTATAACATAGCCCAAATATATCTATTATGGAAAAAGGAATTTTCGACAATATATATATTTTTTACGTATTTATGGTTATCTTTGTTTTACTTTTATCAAAAACGACATTATTGTACATGTAGTTATGGATAATATTATACATTAATTATTAAAATTTTAATTAATAACAATTTGTGCTCAGTTGTTGACATTAAAATCTATCTGTTGATGTGTTAAAATTTGGAATAATGCAATAATACAAACTTAAATTTCATCTCTTTGATATATGTCGCGATTTGAATACAAAATTAAATTACACTCGTTTCAGAAAATTTATAAGTATTGTCACATCAAAACAAGATGATTTCTTAGGATTGATAAACTATTTAACATATTCAAAATTCAACACTTCTAGAAAGCATTTGTCACATTTAACAATTTCTGAGAAAATCTATCAGAAATTGCATGTTTTAATTCAGCAATTGTTTTCAGCTGGAGACTGTAAGCAAGATCTTTCAGTAGAGCCCACAAAAAAGAGTATGCAAAGGCCACCCTGGCACGAAAGATTTCACAATTCCTGAACGTGTAAGCCTTAGTCAAACCTAAACCAACTTAAACTACTGTAATTTATTATTTTATTTTTGATCACTAAAAGTTAATAAATAAAAATGTCGTTACTTTTGCCGCACCATATATATATATATATATATATATATATATATATATATATATATTAGTAATTTAGTTTCACTGGGAGAATGGTGGTCGTAAAACAGTTCTTGATACTTCACCTACTACTACTTTATATATATATATATATATATATATATATATATATATATATATATATATATATATATATATAAGAGACATACATCATTAAATAATTTAGACAAGTTTTGTCTACTTATTTTTAATAGGATCCTGTCGTAATTACAGACAATTTTCTTAGTATCTTTTTTAAAGGAAGAAAGAAAATTACCATGTTGGTTCATACTCATTTTATTCCGAGTACTTTCGACATTAGCACAATGTCATCATCAGGATTTTGTTTTGTTTTTAGACAAAAAATTGTTGTCTTCATCCTTTTACTAAGACAAAATTGTTGTGTCTATGAGAAAATTAAATTTTTACTTGTACCATTTTATTTTTATATATATATATATATATATATATATATATATATATATATATATATATATATGACGATTACACCTAGCCCATGAAAAAGCAGCCTGTCGCATCTGAGTGTTGACTTCAATGTTCACTTTTATATGTATATTTACATAGCTCTATCTCTGATATTGAGCACTTTATCCCATAAATATAGCACACATTAAAAACTATATTTCTTCATATATATATATATATATATATATATATATATATATATATATATATAAATTTAAATGTTTCACACTAAGCAAGGCGATAAAGCGTTAAAGACACAAGGGATTACTGGTTAACAACAGTGAGATGGAATGAGAAAACTTTAGTGAGGTGAAAGGACAATATAAGAACAGGAGTTCATGGAAAACAAACAGAAGATGGTAATCGACATTGCACTGAAATCGTATATATATATATATATATATATATAGGGGGAATATACGTATGCTTACGCATGCTGACAAAAACACACAAAAAATAGGAAATAGATCTAAGAACACACAGGGGGTCATTAAAAGATAAGAATATAGATAACTTTTTCACCCTTTCTCGGCCCAATTCTTTCACTGCCAGCTCAAGAAAGACATTTGGATCACTAAGACACAAAAAAAAGAGAATGTCTAATATCGAGAATATTTAACATCGAAAAACTTAAGAAAAATTAATTCCTTTTAATAATATGTGGAAGTATCCATTCTGTGACTGATGAAGGTCGCGAGTCCAGAAACTCGTGTAGCAAAATTATGGAAAATAAAGCATAATATATTTTTAATAATCAAATTATAATAAAAAACGTTTGCAGTTTTTCTCTTCTTTTTATTATATACACTTTTCTCTCGTTAGAACTACTATAACCTCTTCCATTATATATATATATATATATATATATATATATATATATATATATATATATATATATTACATAAAATGTTAATGGTCAGAATGGAATCAGACCAGGAAACAGTAGTAATAAAAAGTGCTCAATACACGTGTGTAAAAAATGAAATAAAAGTAAAAGTATCATGTGGAGGTTTTAACAAAAAAAAATCAGGAGGTTAGTTGATAACGTAAGGTTGAAACTAAAAGTACCGGATTTAACTGAACTGATTTTTATAAATATATATATATATATATATATATATATATATATATATATATATATATATATATATACAGTCGACATCTAACGTTCGAAAACCAAAAGCGCAGTTTAAAGTAACATTTTTCAGAGATGCCAGTGTAAATAAAAATAAGATCGTGACAATAAAATTTATTCTTCAAAAAAAAAGAAAAAAATATAGACATTTGGTATTAACGTAATAATAAAGCTACGATATTAGCAGTAAATGTACTATGCAGCTAGATTGGACCCGAGAGCATTCAAAATCATTATTACTCCATAAAAGAGACTCCATTAGCTAAGAGCTAATCAGTTGGAGGACAGAATTATACAAGAAAAATTAAAAAAATGTAGTAAAAAAAAAAGAAAAGGAAATTAACAATTTAAATAAATCACAAATAAATAAGCATTATCTATCTATCTATCTATCTATCTATCTATCTATCTATCTATCTATGTCTGTTAACTATCTATCTATCTATCTCTCTATCTATCTATCTATCTCAGTCTGTTCACAATCCATCTATCTATCGCAGTCTGTTAAATATCTATCTATCTATCGCAGTCTGTTAAATATCTATCTATCTATCGCAGTCTGTTAATTATCTAGCTATCGCAGTCTGTTAACTATCTATTTATGTATCTTTCGCAGTCTGTTATCTATCTATCTATCTATCTATCTATCTATCTATCTATCTATCTATCTATCTATCTATCTATCTCAGTCTGTTCACTATCTATCTATCTATCTATCTATCTATCTATCTATCTCAGTGTGTTCATATTTATTAATCTACAACAGAATCTCTTATTTTTTTATTATTAAAGAATGTATGTATGTATGTATGTATGTATATAGCGTGCACACAAATACGTGTGTGTACTTTAGAAATGGAAATCCCTCCTCAGGGAAATGAAAAAAAACAAAAAAACATTTCGTCTTTGAAGTTTTACACACACTCAAATTACACACACACACACACACACACACACACACACACACATATATATATATATATATGGGCTGAAAATATGAATTAAATCTGACAGAATAATTAAATAAGAGAAAAATAGAAAAACTTATGATGAATTTAATATTTTTTTCGCATTTATTTGTTTGCATTCTTCAGAAATTTGTTTTATTTTTAAGATTTCTGAGAGTGTTTGAAATATATTTTTAATTGATTATTTATCTAAAATCTTTACTTGTATATTGTTCGATCTATATGTTTAAAATAAACCACTCTACTCAGTTAAGTGAATTTGGGAAAAAGAAATGAATTATGTGATATGATAAATAGTATTTATCATTAGGCTACAGACCTATTAATGTACCCATATATATATATTACGGTTGACATGACTTAAACAAAATACCCCCCCACCAAAAAAAAAACAAACAAACAATATCACTCATTCGTGGAATATATATATATATATATATATATATATATATATATATATTCTACTTTCAACACCATCACTTGATAAGTCACCAGATGTGTTGAAAAAAATAACTATTTTTGTAGTGATTTTATGATATATTTATGTTATAACTTTCGAATAAATTGTATATATGTATATATATATGTATATATAGAGATAGATAGATAGGTATTAACAAATATACACATACCTACCTTCACGTTGTAAGGTATATTTTTAATATAAGATAATATATTATATTTTTAGCTCTGTCTAACCAAATCGAGCAATGTTATGTTTACAATTTAAAAGTAAATTTAGTAAATATTTATTTGCTTACCTATATATATACTCTCGCGCTCTTTTTATATATATATATATATATATATATATATATATATATATATCTTGTGTAAGACGATAAGCTACCTCCGCGACCTGGGTAAGACGATAAACTACGTCCGGCAACAAGGCCCGTGATTACGAGGTTTTGAAAAGCGTAGAACGACCTCTTAATTGCTGGTCCTCCCAGGTCCTCCCTGCCCCGGGGTGGTAGCACCTGTTAGGTTCGCAACTATGGACAAATAGTTAACCTCCAAACTAGTGTCAAAACACTATGAAAGTGTAAAAATAGTTTTTAATACCACAAATACCTTGTAAAAAATTATTACCAGCAATATATTTTTTGAAAAAAAATATTACCCACGATATATATTTGAAGAAAAAACATTACCAGAAATAAATTTGTTGAAGGAAAAATATTACCAGGAATAAAGTTTTCAAAAAAAAAAAAAATAAATAAATAAAATAAAAAAAAAAATATAAAAAAGAACATTACCAGCAATAAAATTTTGTCCGTATTAAATAACCTATTATGGTTGATATGCCGTAAACCAAACCAAACTATATATATATATATATATATATATATATATATATATAT
>CAHIKZ030000072.1:52500-70000 GCA_903632075.3 Acanthosepion pharaonis
AATTTATATAAAAATAAAATTTAAAAAATATAGCCCTTTATAATGGCTCAATGAATAGCCGAAAGCGCTTGGATATGCACAACATTCGGACAGTTGTTATCGCACTTGTATGAACACAAGACAAATTAAATGTAAAGGTTAATCGCAATACTTCCTCAGTCATCTGTAACGAAACCTGTCTAAAAGATGGATTGCTGCCTAAACGCCAACACACATAGATCAGCTATGAACACGGCCACAATATGCTGACCGTGTTTGGAAAATAACCAAACATTCCTATCATTATAGATACACTTATATATGAAATCTTCATATTCAGTTAAAAATTAAAACTAAAATAAAACTTCATTTTTCTTAAACCGTACAATATATAATATATATATATATATATATATATATATATATATATATATATATATATATATATATATATATATATAGTTATCTCATATAGACAGAGTGATAATATTGTGTTCTTGAAATTGGACACAAATTATTGAAATCACTGAGGAGGATCTCTATTTTTTCATTATATATGTTAGCGACCCATCGGATAGACTGTACCACGGCGATACATCTTAAATTAATCGAGAAATTATCGAAAAAACAAAAATATCACAATCAGAACACCAGATAAAGGTGGGGTTTTTCCTATTAGACAGCCACATTTATAACGAAATAAATAGACATTTCACGGACGTAATATTATCACTGAGACACAAAATTTCCACATATTATATATATATATATATATATATATATATATATATATATATAATACCAATTTAAGTATTGTCTTTTACTTATGATATTATATTTGTTAGTCATATTAACTTGGTATGTATTTATATACAAAATACCAATTTTAAGGGTTGTCTTTACTTATATATATATATATATATATATATATATATATATATATATATATATATATATATATATTTTTAAATAAATGCTCTGTTTATAATAAACAGTATTAAACAACATTTATTATAAACAGAACATTTACTTAAATATTTGTATCTATAAAAAGAATGTAAAAACATAAAATGTCTTAAAATAATTGTCGGACTTTGTCCATTTCATTGTATATATATACATACATATATATATATATATATATATATATATATATATATATATATATATATATATATTAATTAATCTTGCAAAATAGAAGTGTTTTCCTTCCTGGACAAACCTAACGAATGAAAAAATATATGATTCGATACACTAATTCTAACACAACTACAATCGAAAATAATTTATGCAAACAACAATATATATATATATATATATATATATATATATATATATATATATATATAACTACCAAGATGTGAATCATAGTTTGAATAATGTGTGCGTTAATGTGTGACGTTTTAATCATGGAGGATGTCTTAAGGTCTTTTGCCTGATTTAAGATTTAATATGCACGGTTTGTTTTGATGGTCCTAGTTTTAATATAAGTTTTCAAGCGTTGGAGAGTTAGTTTCTCTTCATAGCATGCATTTTAAAGCCTCATAATTGACAGCTGATTGTCCTTCATGTCGGGCCTTTATTTCAAGGGACAGCTGACTACCGGTAAAAGGGTTGCACCAGTTTTGGGCAGCATGGTCAGACATAATTACCTTTCTTTGCGCTTTGTTAAGTCTGAAAAAATCCTCAAAGCCACTTCAAAATAATGCCTCAGAATTACCGATTCTCAATAACTTTATAACATCTGAAGCGAAAACTACAGGTGGATACTATATATATATATATATATATATATATATATATATATAAAAGTGGACAATATTCGAAGTTATTTACCAATTTACAGTTTGACATATATATATATATATATATATATATATATATATATATATATATATATATATATATAATGTCAAATAGTAAAATTTCTTGTGACGCGTTTTCCAGTATGGCATATTTTCTAAATACTGTTTGTTGATATATAAAATTATACAAAATTCTATATCGTTATATCATGTGTATATACATATATACATATATATATATATATATATATATATATATATATATATATATATATATATATATATATCGTTATATATATATATATATATATATATATCGTCATATCATTATATATATATATATATATCGTCATATTATATATATATATATATATATATATATATATATATATATATATCGTCAGATCATATATATATATATATATCGTCGTCATATATATATATATATATATATATATATCAGATCATATATATATATATATATATATATATATATATATATATATATATATATATATATATATTTTTATATATATAGATATTTCTTCTTTCTGAAAACGAATTATCCAAATCAAATAATAAATTTTGCATTAAATTAATTGAAATAAAATTGGTACCTACCTTCAAGGAATTTTGTTCGGGTAATCATATTATTGATAGCAGCCCTTGCGCCGGGACTCGGAGGTCCGCCGGCTTTGAAAGTTTTTGCACACCCCACGGTGACAGGTAATTCTGATGTCGCCATCATCACTGTATCCAGTTCGGAGTCTAGGCCGTGCGGAATAATCGTGTTGCCTTGATAGTTTTGGGGGTGGAACTGATGGTGGTGGCGGTGGTGGTGGTGATGATGATGGTGGTGATATTGTTGGTAGTAATGCGACGTGGTAGGCTGGAGTCCGATACGAGGGTCGCCGCCGCCGTCGTCGTCGTCGTCGTCGTTGTCGTTCGAGTTCGGACAATGTCGATGCGTGCCGGAAAAGGAGACTAAGTCCCCCGGCTCGCTCCCGCTTCGGCCAGACGCGGACTCCCGTTCGCACGCAGTCGCCGAGGTAGCGGCAACGCTTGTGACGTCGACGACGCTCACGTCAGTTGGGCTAGCTACCGGAGAGGCAGCCTCGGCTCCGTCGGCTGTAACTTCAACTTTGCAAGGTACTTGCAAGAGGGAGGGGCGTCGCTCCGTCGTCTTGGGCTGGTGGTTTTTTTTTATTCGATACGAATTGTGCCCGTTTTTATTCTTCTTCCTCTGACTGTTGTTGTTATTTTCACAGACGTTGTTTACATAAGGGTCTCGAAGAAGGTAAAGGGGTGGGAGTGGATTGTGGGAAAAGGGGAGGGGCAGATCGAAGGCGGGGTTAGGGGTGTCTTCTTCTGTTTCTTTATACCTATCTAGCTGAGGGTTAAATTGGTCTTGTCGGTAGCCGTAGACAGGGTTCGAACCGTGAATTAGCAGCTTGTCATTTTTGTGTGTTTGTTGTTGTAGGTCACAGACGTTTTGTTCTTGTGATGTTTTTCCAGGTGGTTGTGGAATTTTAGTGTCAGTGGGGGCAACACTTGAAATGGCCGTTGTGACAGTTTGATGGACAGAAATTTTAAAAGGGTTTGTACTTTAGTGGGAACAATCTTGTCTGTTATGTTTTGGTGTAATCATCAAGATGATATACTCAAATTGATTCTTTGTTTTTGTTTTTATATAGAGAACTGTTGACCAATGACCAATTATTTCAATATTTTTTTCTAGGGCAATAAAAAAAGTCCTGACTAAGAATATAAGAAAATAAAACTCCTGATAAATATATAAACGTAAACAGCCTCGTATAAGAGACCCCAAACAAAATAATAATAATAATAATAATAATAATAATAATAATAATAATCGAGATATACTCTTTTACTTCGTATACAACCTTTTATAGCTTGTAAATATTATTATATGTTACAGATAATAACAAAGATATAAAATCTTTATTATAAGTTCAAGTTAGTAAACGGGATATACACAGTCAAATTGGCCAGCTTATTTATAGTTACCTGATAAATTTGTATTATTTTAGATGTTTTCAAACTTACTTTCTGACTGACTATATTTCTTCTTTAACTCTATGTAAAAAAGTTCCAAATTGTATAGCTATAATTCGAAAACAAAATCATATATATTTATTCATATACATATATATATATATTCTTTATCTTTCTCTCACTGTCTCTCTATCTAGGTAGAGATATATAATTCACAAGAAATTTTATATTCTATACCAATTAGTTTTACAAAACACAATCTTTCAAAAAGTTAGATAAAAATATTTCTTTATATATAGGTATGTATGTGTATATATAAAAATCAATTATATATGTATATCATAATAAATAAATTTTAAATTATTTTTCCTTCGGTTTATTTGTTATTGTTATATAAGTATGCATATATATATTAATAAGTATGTATATATATATATACATACATACATATATATATATACATATATTTTAATTCTTCAAATAATTTCAGTTGACATATGGAGGGATATATATGTCTACAGGTAGTTTTATGACTGTCACAATAGTTTTGTATTTTTTAACAAATAAACTAAAACAGAAATCATTTTAGAAAAAAAAAGCTTGTCTATTTTAAATTCAACTTAAACTCGATTCTCACAAGGTGCCCCTGAAATGATGGCCTTGCTAAAGCTAAAGGCTATAAATCTAAGTGAATTGGACTTAGTTTTTCGACATCGTTAATTCGTTCTCAATCCGATTATTTTTAGGGATATCTCTCTTTCTTTTCCTTTTTTTTTTTTTCGCCTTTTCTTTTTCAGCTGGCAATCAACGAATATAAATAAACATTATGTTCTTTTAAATAAAATGTTCTATTTTCATGTACATCTTCCTCGCGGATAGATTTGTTATATTTTACCCCTTATGTCGATAAAGAAGTCTAGATTTCTTTTGACTATAAATTTGCCGTCATAATCGCGCACGCATAAATTTTATCTTTGTAAAAGACTGAAAAAAATAAATAAATGTGATGCAACGGCTTAAAACAGATCTTTTACATATAAGGTACGCGAAAATGTATACTGGAATAGTCGTCTTAAATGTTTATTAGAGAGGTAATGAAAGAAGCATTTATAATTAAAAAACAGTCAGCATTTTTTTAAGTATAAATTTATTGCATGTAACATATAAATATTTTTTTCGAAACTATTTATTTGTTACTATAATTAAACTTATTGTTACTATTAAAATTATTTTTATAATAGTTTTATTAATAAAGTTATTGCATATAAATATTTCGTTGGATATTATTTCTCTTTATACATACATATATATATATATATATATATATTAATTAAATCAGCATCAATGAATAAAAACGTTTATATTTTTTCTAACAAAAAAAACAGCCAAACGAAAATCAACAAACAAAAGTTCTTTCATATGATATATAAATATTTTCGTTCGAACGAATTCCGTGTAATTTAAAACGTTTAACTAGAATGTTTATTTATAATCATTTTAACAGATTGAATTTCAGTTAAAATCTAATTCAGTATTTTGTCTAAGATTCGAATGTAGATTTAAAAAAGAATCGGGTTTTAATTTTAACCAAATATATTGGACTGGGAGGAATAAATAATTAATACTTATATTTCTTACCTTGTAATTTTGAACTTAAGTTAAATTTATGATTTTGATACGTATTCTAAATTATCCCTTTTTTAAAAAATAATTATTTTCGAAAAGATAAATAATTATATATTTTTAAATGTTTTAGTGAGACTACACATTTTAATATTATTGTTAAGATTGCTTCTGTTTCTAAAAGCACGTAAATTAAATTCTGAGGTATTTAATATTGATAAATAAAAATGTAAATGTATGTATATATATATATATATATATATATATATATATATATATATATACGTTTAAATAATTTAATGATCGTTTGTTATCTTATTTTTTTGACAACTTAAAGTTTAACAAAGGGTTCATTTGAGTACACGCGTTTGTACACTTGTCTGTAAATAAATAAATATATGGTGTTAATTGTCAATTTAAAAATGGAACAAAACAAAAGAAAACTAAAGAAAAATAATAGAAAATCCAAAGGTAGGCAGAATATTTTGATATTCCAAAAAAGATATTTTTTTTTTGTTGATGTATAAATGAGATGTGAATGTTATTTTTTTATGTGTGTATATATTTTTTGCATGTTTTTACCTATATTAAATGATTAAAAATGTGGTGCTGGGTGGGTGATGTTTGTTTACAGTCTTGTTGTTGATACTATTTTTTCTTTTTTTTTTTTTTCTAAATTCCAACTTCAGTTTTCAACATCTTTTGTTTAGCATTCCTTCTCGTTCGCCGGAGTAGTACATTTCCAGGTAATTTAAAAAATATACATTCGTGTTAGCCGACATCTATTTCCTTGACTTGTATACATCAATATTACTTTTTTGTATACATTCTTTCTTGTTGTTGTTGCATTTTTCGCAGTTATTTGGGTTTTTTTTTCCTTTTTTTTTTTTTTTCACAATCCAGGATTTTTCTCAAATTTTTTCTTCTTTTAAATAAATATTTTCTCAGACAAAAACATCAAACCATACCAACAATAAAACCAATATTAAAAAAAAGAACAATTACAAATCAATTTCAAATATTTAAATAATAATAATCCACGTATAAAAATATCTGTATATATATATATATATATATATATATATATATATATATCAACTTCGACGAATTTCTTTATCACTCAGCCATATGCAAGAAAGATGTATATAAACAGGTAGATATAAGTTAAATTTATAAAAACACGAAATTTATATCACATAGATAAGTAAGTATTTTTTTTTTTTGTTTGGACTTTTTTTTTTTTTGTTTTTCCTTCGGGGAAGTTTTTTTTTTCTCTTTCTTTTTTAACGTAGCGTCTTGGTAAAAATTACATACACCCGGAACTAACAAAAAAAGCACATTTTTGAAGCGTTGAATGATAAAATATAATTAAAAAAAAGACATTAAAAGCTCCTCAAAAATACACTTTTTTTTTCTTTCGTTAACTGATTATTACAACAATCATTTTTTCAAAGGGGAAACGCAATTATGGAGAGCTGAGTAGAAAGCAAACATATAGTATGCTCGCGTTTACAAACACAACGGGTGGGGGTCTGCACACACGCACACGCGGAGAAATTTCGAAGGGATTCACTCTCCACATTTAAAAAAAAAAACAAGCTTGTGAACTGTCTTTACTTCTGCTTTGATAGTGTCGAAACGTATGACTGGCTGGTTTGCCCCAGTCTCGCCTTCAACAACTCCTCACACGCTCACTCACTCACTCACACGCAAGATTATTCATGCATCGTGCTCTCTCTCCAACTCCTTCTCCTTTTCCTCTTTCATCTCTGACTCTTCCTCCTCCAACCATCTCATTAGCATCTTTTTACATCCGCCTCCTCTGGTTTATTCACTCAGTCCCTCCTTCGTCCGCAACTTCCAATGACTATTGTTCCTCCCCATCCTCCTCCTTTTCTTCGTCAATGTTTTGTTATGATATTCATTCGATTGTTCGTTCATTCCTTCGTTCTATCTTCGACTAATCTGCATTTTCTTTCATTTCTATCCGATTTCATGTAATGATGAACATGTATGTATGTATGTATGTATGTATCTATCTATCTATCTATCTATCTATCTATCTATCTATCTATCTATCTATCTATCTATCTCATTTTGTTTATATCTATCTAGCTCAGGCAATTCATATCTATCTATCTATCTATCTATCTATCTATCTATCTATCTATCTATCTATCTCATTTTGTTTATATCTATCTAGCTCAGGCAATTCATATCTATCTATCTATCTATCTATCTATCTATCTATCTATCTATCTATCTATCTATCTATCTATCTATTTTGTTTATATCTATCTAGCTCAGGCAATTCATATCCATCTATATCTATCTATCTATCTATCTATCTATCTATCTATCTATCTATCTATCGAAATCTGCTCATATCTATCTATCTATCTATCTATCTATCTATCTATCTATCTATCTATCTATCTATCTAAATCTGATCATATCTATCTATCTATCTATCTATCTATCTATCTCATTTTGTTTATATCTATCTAGCTCAGGCAATTCATATCTATCTATCTATCTATCTATCTATCTATCTATCTATCTATCTATCTATCTATCTACTATGTCATTTTCATATCTATCTATGCCATTTTCATATCTGTCTATATATGTGTATTTCTGTATCTTATGTATATATATATATATATATATATATATATATATATATATATATATATATATATATATTTAACTATGTGTTCATTCATTATCGAACTTCATTATTCATTCAATATTTTCTCAATCAAATAGTCCTTAACCAAGTTTTTAGAGTCTACTTATCAAAATATCGGGTTTGTTTTAGTCTATAATAATACGTAAGCTTATTAAAAGATGGCTAATAACTTGTTTTGACTGGGGTGTAGTACTGTATCATTAAGTACAATATCATATATTATTTATAAATAAAAAATGTTAAAGGCTACTGAAACAGCTTAAACAATAAATTTCATACGAATAAATTAGTATTTTTTTAACTATTTTATGTGTTATTATTGTCATGAACGGTGTAAGGGTCTTGTAACGCCACTAGTATATCTCAGTTTTCATAAGGTAGCATTATGTATATAAAATATAAATTTTATTGTAACCTAATTATATACAATAATTGCTCATATGCAATATAAGTGAATACTTCAACTAGAAAAATTGAAAATAAATACTGTGTATCTAAATAGAAATTAGAGACATGTCATAATAGATCATTCCATCTTAAATAAATCAAGAATGTTTTGAGGCAATTTTTATCAACTTGAGATTTTTCTTGTTAAAAAGGTGAAGAATTTTAACACATTTAATATTATGGATAAAAAAAAATAGCGAATTTTATACAGTTTCTTTTTTAGAGACTTAGTATGACCAAAACAAATTCACGGTTTAGGACGAAAAAAGTGAACTCCGAATGACGCGAAAATAATAATAATAATAATAATAATAATAATAATAATAATAATAATAATAATGAATCCTATGCAATGTAGGTGAAAACTTCAACTAGAAAGTTTTTTTTTAAAATAAACACAATGATCTAAATACAGATTAGAGACATGTCATAATAAATCATTCCATCTTAAATAAATCAACAATGTTTTTGTGTGAATTTTTAGCATCAGCTTCAGATTTTTTTTGTTAAATAGGTGAAGAATTTTAAGATATTCAACATATGGATAAAAAATAGTGAATTTTATATAGTGTTATTTTTTTTGTGATTTAGAAATTTACGGATTTTGACGGAAAAAAAAAGCCCGGAATGACGTTAAAATCCGTGTAAATGTTTCATCCTTTATTGGTCAGTTGTTTAATTTGTAAATGTAGGTCAAAAAGCAGATGTTGATAAAATAGCGAGGGTCACAAAGTCTTGCCCGGGGCCCCCAATCTATGATACGGGACCCTATTAAATATCTGTTCTCATAAGGTAATATTTATATAAAATACAAATTTTATTGTAACCTAATTATGTACAATAATGGATCATCTGCAATACAAGTGGACAATTCAACTAGAAAAACTGAAAATAAATCCAATGTATCTAAATATAAATTAGAGACATGTCATAATAGATCATTCCATAGATAGTGAATTTTACTTAGTGAATTTTATATAGTGTTTTTTCTAGACTTCAGTCAGTTATGTGCCATGTGTGATACATGCTTAGGCGATCATGTATCTTTCGATACATGACTGACGAGGCAGATTTTTTTCCTGCAGTAGGTTGTCATTTCTTTCTGCGGTAGACCAGTTGCCATCCTAGGCTATGGAACCCGGTTTATCCTGTTATTTACCCATAGCTTTGGGAGTGGGGAGAAGAAGAGAATTCATACCTTTCCCAAGGGTATTAGCACGTAAGTGAATGTGATGGATTCGGCTGGAATTCGAACTCTGCTCACCGATTCCACAATCCGAGCCGCTATCCATTACTCCACCGTAACTTCTCAGTCAGTTATGGCCATGCGTGATACACGCTTAGGCAATCATGTGTCGTTCGATACATGACTGACGACGTAGATTCTTGTCCCGCAGTAGGTTGCTATTTCTTTCTGCAGTAGACCAGTTGCTATCTGAGGCTATAGAACACAGGCTGTCCTGCTATTTAACCCATAGCTGAGGGGAGAAGAAAAGGATTCATACCTTTCCCAAGGGTATTAGCACGCAAATGAATATCAGTCAGTTATGTGTTATGCGTGATACAGTTCAAAATTGGATCATTCTGCAGTCACTGTTCACTGATAACGGTTCTAATAATGGCTAGACGTAAGGAAATGACTTGTGCTCAAAAAGAGCTAATTATTAAGCTATGAAACAATGGAAAAAGTTACAGAAACATCTCCAGTGACACAAACATACCTTTTTCAACAATTGGTTCATTTATTGCAAGATTT
Source organism: Acanthosepion pharaonis (assembly GCA_903632075.3). Lineage (NCBI taxonomy): Eukaryota > Metazoa > Mollusca > Cephalopoda > Sepiida > Sepiidae > Acanthosepion > Acanthosepion pharaonis. The sequence goes on from CAHIKZ030000072.1 coordinate 62,819, forward strand.
AAAAGATGTAATACTGCTGAGAGCAAAGGCAGACCCGCTGCTCCCAGGAAGACCTCTCCCAGATTACGAAGAAAGTTGATGCGACTGGTCCAAAATAACCCAATGGCCATCAGACAAGACCTTCAGAATGATCTGAGTTTTTCAGGTGTTTCGTTAATTTAATGTTATTCGCGTTTTGTTAATTTAATATATTACAAATAAAAATATGAAATATTTTCATGTATACGATCACTCATTCAACTCTACTGTAAAATACAATTTTTGTGTCACCTAATTATGTACAAGAATGGATCATATGCAATATAGGTGAACAATTCAACTAGAAAAATTGAAAATAAATACAATGCATCTAAATACAAATTAGAGACATGTCATAATAGATCATTCCATCTTAAATAAATCAACGATGTTTTGTGACAATTTTTAACATGAACTTAAGATTTTTCTTGTTATGAAATTAAAATAATTTTACACATTCTACAAGGATTAAAAGTAGTAAATTTTATATAGTGTTCTTTTTTATATAGTTTTTTTTATATAGTGTTCTTAATATATAGTGTTCTTTTTATATAGTTTTTTTTATATAGTGTCCTTAATATATAGTGTTCTTTTTTATATAGTGTTCTTTTATATATATATATTTTTTAATATAGTGTTCTTAATATATAGTGTTCTTTTTTATATAGTGTTCTTTATATATAGTGTTCTTTTTTTATATAGTGTTCTTTTTTTCTAGATTGAACAAAAGAAATTCAAGGATTTGGACGAAAAAAAATTTCTTTCGATTCGTGACTGACTAGGCCGAAAATTTTTCCCGCAGTTGGTTGCCGTTTTTTCTCTGCGGTAGACGAATTGCCAACCAAAACTATAGGGCCCACTCAGTCATGTTATTTAATCCACAGCTGAGGGGAAAAAGAGATGAATCCAGAGTATTTGCACATCAGGGAAATTAATGAGCCCGACAAGAATTACGAAATCGGCTCCTCGATTTCATCTTCCGAACCGATAACAATTACACCACAGCGTAACTGCAAGGTTCTATTGGACAAATATCAGCGAAATCTTGTAACTATTTTTTTTACCCCCGAGTAAGGCGACGGTTTACAGAGATGAAAGTGAGAGAAAAAACAAAAACAATTTAAATGAAAAACAGTCTCAATCGAAATGTAAATTTAAAATTTCCGACATCCCTTGTTCGTGCGCATGCGTAGTTGCACCAACATAACAAATTTAGTTCGATGAACTCCTAAAGGACGAAACGCGTCACATAAAAAGCTTTTTCCATTTTGTCTTACATTTTTCCCAGTATTGTTCTTTATATATATAAAAATATATCGTTATCTCATATATATTATATATATATATATATATATATATATATATATATATATATATATATATTTCCTCCTTCCCTTTTTTACAATTTGTCTTCTTTCTTTCATCTTTTTTTTTCCTGTCTAAAAATTATTTAAGAGGTCAAATTGTCCGGCTTCGTAAATGAGAATACTTGAACCTACGTCAATTATTAAGGATGGTTTAAAAACAAAGTTTTTCATTTTCAAGATTGAACATGCCACCACCTCTGTCACCTTATATCGATCTAAAACTACCTCTCAAAAACTTGTATTAAAAATAAAAGAAACCAAATTCCTTTGTAACTAGAGATGTGACACGATGAACCAGGAAAATATTTTTTTTCTGGGAAAATAAATTATAGTCATGGAAACATATGACTGTCTCTGTCTTAATTGTTTTAATTATTTAATAAATATAATATATATATATATATATATATATATATATATATATATATATATATATATATATATATATATATATATATATATATATATATATATATGATGTTTTGAACATTAAAATATATTTAAAAATTAAAATCTTCAGACACACTAGGTTGTATATTAATATTCTTTCGATTTAATTTTTTCAGTTAGATTCCTCAACTAGTTTCTGCCAACATGGCCATCATCAGGAGAGAAAAATAATTCTGCTTGTTAGCAGCAGTAAACTACAGAAATGAATGTCTTGATCGAGAAAATGAACTTTTGTCTGTAGTTTTCATTTTTTTAACATGGATTTTGGTCAGTTCTTGTGTAATTTAAGTTGTTATTTAAGATAAGAGCTGGATGGATTCATGCTGCTCTGAATTCTCTTGGTGATTTTGAGAGTTTTATTGGTTCCTGGAAAGGGGATGTGTCTCTGTTAAGTGTGTGTGTTATTTGGTTCTTAGGGAGTGAGTGAGTATGATGTGTGTAAGTGTGTATATTAGTCTGGGTATGTGTTATCATTTGGCTTATTAGGAAGGGAGTGAGTATATATATATATATATATATATATATATATATATATATATATCATTTTGCCATAAGCAAGACTGTAAGCCTCTAGTACGAAGGGGTTTATAGAGAGTGACGGTGATAAAATCTGAATGGGGTCCAAGAAGATACAATATGACGATTGACGTTGCATTTATTTTTTGAAGATTGTGGTGAACTGAAAAGCAAGGAAACTAAAGAGAGTTCCATTCGTTTATTTATTCATTGAAGAAATATCTCAATGTATATATATATATATATATATAAATATATATATATATATATATATATATATATATATATATATATATATATATATATATATATATATGTATATCTATCTATCTATCTATCTATCTATATATATATATATATATATATATATATATAAAGATGTTGTAGTGGTTCCAACGAGAGAGAAAAGTATGTATATTAAAAGAAGAGAGAGGTGCCACAAATGTTTTTTTGTAATGTGGATTTTTTAGAACAAAATATTATACTTTATTTTCCATAATTTTACTACTACACCTGTTTCTGGTCTCGCGACCGTCTTCAGGTAAAGCGGAATTTCCCATATTATTAAAACTAATTAATTTTTTCCTTATGTTTTCGATGTTAAATATTCTCAATATGAGACATTCTCTGAACATTGAAAAACATAAATAAAAAGTAATTATTTTTAATAATATGCGGAAATCTCCGCCTTTTTGAAGACGATTGCGAGACCAGAAACAAAAATTATGGAAATAAAGCATAATATTTTTTTTATAAAAAAATCCACATTACATCCCAAAAACATTTGTGGCACCTCTCTTCTCTTCTTTTTTATATATATATATATATATATATATATATGGTGGTAAGGAGAGAGAGACTGAGAATAAACCAAGTTATCGATAAATCATTAAAGAACAAAATCGCTAATACGAAGGTGACCAAAATAGGAAGCAAGAAAAGACAAAAGAAAATGAATGACAGGGAAAAAACAAAACAAGAGAACAAAAGACGGACACCTATCTGTACAAAAAAAAACTTTGTGTTCAATCCCTTGAGGAATTAGACTAACACATGCCCGTCACGCTGGCAAACAGAGAAAATTGCTATGTGGGTGGCGGTGAAGAAAGAATAAAAACTGAACGGAGTTCATAAAGATAGAATATGGCGACTGAAGTTGCATTTAAATTTTTGAAGATCGTAGAAAGGGAAGAAAGTTCCACATGTAGGGAGTGCGAGAAGAGAGACTGTCGCCGTAGAAGTGGCGATTACATTTAACTAATTCAACAGTAAAAGGCTGAGATCTAGATGCCTATCCAGCTTAAACTTACTTTAGTCCGGGCATCAAGATATAAAAAACGCTCGTCAGAGCAGTTGCCATGAAAATATTTGTAGAAAAGACAGAGAGAAGCGACGTCACATCTATGAGAAAGTGACTGAAGTCGAGATGCCAGGTCAGGATCGATTACATTGCAGATTCTTCTTTAGATTTGTTAAAGAACATCGAGACAAATAGGAGGAATTGAAACCTATTTTTACTAGGTCAATAGTTTATTGTTGGTATGTGTTTTATGTTATTCACTTAATCTAAAAATAATATATCCAATATATGTGTTAACCATATTTGTTTTATTTTAACAGCTGTTTTGTATTGGTGAAAACATTCACATTTCAAATTGAGATTATGGATTTTCATATAACGAAGTACTGTTGATAATGAGACAACGAAAAAGCAGTTTAGACTACACGTTTCGCTTCTTTATATCTGGCTGGAATAAAAATTAAACCCGTGTGTAAGTCGGAATTCGAGAAAGGTATAATAAACATTATTAGATACGTTAGCCAGAAATTTAAAATTTTTCTTTTATCTGTTAACGCCCGCTGGATTCGAAAATACCCATTTCCGCGTAGATCCAGCAGACGTTAACGGCCTTCTAGCCGTTGCATCTGACATGGATTTTAATTATTTCTTCCTCAAATTCAAATGCACGTATCTTATAAGTAAGTTTGCCTCCCAGTCCCGCCTGAAGACGCCTACTATAAAAAAAAGAAAAAAAAAGCGATAGGCATAGACTCTACAGGACTGCATCTCATTATCTTCACTTCAAATCTATCGTTAACTGGGGCAAAAGAGAGCTATTTATCTTGAGCTCCTTGATAAATCCAAAGAAGAATCAGCAATATTAACGGCCCTGGTCTGACAACTCGGATTCAGTCAATTATCCACTGCCGTAAGGTTGCCTCACTGTGTCTTTTCTATAAATACTTTCATGATAATTTTTTGGATGAGCTCTTCGTAATGCTCATTGGCCCCTTTTATTTCTGTCCCTAATTTTCTTTAAGTTTTATTTCCCCATCCCCTCCCTCGTTAGGTGGTCAGTGATGTCAGTTCGCTGGTGGATTCGGAGCGCCTTTCGTTTCGCGTGAGTGGTTTTTTCGTATTTGTTGTCGCGTCTGAATGAGTGCATGTCAGTGTGAGTGCGTGGGAGGTATGAATGGTTTACACTATTATAGTCCCGCATTGATTTCGGCCAGTGAAGTGATGTTTCTGTCACATGTAGTGATTGTGGGGGGCTTTTATTACTAATCTTATTTTCTTTAGTTTCTTGTAAATAGTTTTTTGTATTCTTATTGTAAATACTCATTGGGGTTAACTTTTAGAATTGTTGTTTTATTCTCCTCTCCCCGCACAGACATCGAATTGTAAATATGGGGACTAGTTAGTATTTTCATAGAGTCAAAGAGGTATTATGGTGGTTGTAGTAAAAAAGGTACGTATGAATGTGTTGTTTTGGTGCAAGGAATATTGTTTCGTAAGATTGGGTCAGTGTTTGCGGCTAGCTAAGTTATAGTTAAGACAGAAGAAGACCGTCCTTTCCACAATCCCCTTTTCGGCCTTGTGCCACATTTCTGTAGATAACAGAATAAATATTGCTCTTCGCAGTGCTGATGGCCCCTTTTATTTCTGTACCAATTTTTTATTTGGATTAATTTACCATCTCCTCCCTCGTTAGGTGGTCAGTGATGTCAGTTTCTGGTGAATGCAGGGCGCCTTTCGTTTCGGGTGTTTTTTTGTATTTGTTGTACCTGAATGAGTGTGTGTTTGTGTGAGTGCTTGGGATGAATTAATGTTCTATATCATTAAAGTCCCGTATTCATTTAGTTCATTTAACTGATGTTTCTGACATATTTAAGGATTGAAGGTGTGTGTGTGTGGGGTTATTACTAGCATTATTTTATTTGGTTTCTTGTAAATGTAATACTCATTGGGGCTTTTTTATTGTTGTTTTATTCCCCTCCCCCACAAACAGTGAATAATACATATTGGGACTAGTTCGTATTTTCATAGAGACAATGTGGTATTATGGAGAATGTAGTAAGAAAGGTAAGTAAGAATGCGTTGTTTTGGTGTTAGGAATATTGGTTGAATGTTTGGGCCATTTTCTATTTCTTTAAGACTCCCAGGAATCCTTTCAAAGAGTCTATTTGAACAATTTCAAATCAATCCGAGGGACCCAACTACAACTGAAAATATTGATGTCCTCATGGGCCACATGTTTATTTCCAATTCAAGATCTTTGTAATTTTATAGTTTTTTTGAAGATCTTCAAAGATATATTACATTATTATTATTATTATTATTATTATTATTATTATTATTATTATTATTTATTTTCTTTGATTTCTGGCGTTTACAAATTTCTTTCCGGGTCCCGCCCAGGGACCTAAGGTTAGAAATGGCATCATGACACTTTCCACTGACAAAAAATAAAATTAAAGAATAAAAAAATAAAAATATTTTACATAGATAAAGCCCATCGACAGAACAATTTTTGTATCTCCTTTAGGCATAGACTTCCAGGAATCCCTTCAATTAGTCTACTGCAATCTTTTCCAATCAGTCCTAGGGTTCCAACTACAACAGGGATTGTTGATGTTACCATATTATTATTATTATTATTATTATTATTATTATTATTCCTTTGATTTCTACTGTGTATCCATTTCTTTCCAGGTATCGACCAGAAACCTAAGCTCAGAAATAGCATCATAGATACTTAGATAAAGACCTTCGTAAGGTTTCGGCTCTACTTGTAAGTACAATTTTTTATATTTCTTTGAGTCATGGGCTACAAGGAATTCCTTCCTTGAGTCTATTGGAATTTTTTCTAATCAATCCGAGGGATCCAACTGAAAATGGAATTGTTGATGTTCTCATGGGCCGCATTTTTGAGATTTCGATTTCAAGGTCATTGTAGTTTGATAAGTTTTGAGGATTATTATTATTATTATTATTATTATTATTATTATTATCTGTCTATATTTCTGAAATGAGGTATTATAACTATTTACACTATTTACATTGTTTAGACAGTTGTCGTCAGGTTTATTGCCATATTCATGAAGTTTCGACCATTGACCCTCCGGTCTTCTTCAGGTGATATCCGCTGAAAATTCGAAGCGAACAAGCATGGCCCATTGGATAAAAGCGTTGGTTGACGCAATCCAAAATTTGATTTGACCAAAAGAGTTTTCAGTTCAGTAACTGGCCACAGCACAGAGAACAAAAATTTGGAGAGTTGAGTTACTAAATTGAATTAACTTAAAATGAGATATCCAAAAAAAGGTATGACAAGTGGAATTAGAATAATCTATCACCCTGGACTAAATGAAGGTTTCGGTTCAAAATTGCAACGTATGGGGCCACAGAAGTAACTTTTTTTAAGAGTATCAGCAAAATCAATGTTTATTTTGAATGCGTATGTTATTAAAATAAGTCCATTGCAGAATCATAAGCTAATGAGTTGAAGTATCTATGGATGATACTAGAATCTGGTGTAAAAACCCAATT
>CAHIKZ030000072.1:75000-85000 GCA_903632075.3 Acanthosepion pharaonis
CTCAACCATCTAAGGACCTGTTCTCTGCGTCGCTTTTTGAACTCTCTTGATCAGCTGCCTTCAATTAAATAGTTGAACGACTCTGTGCTGTTTTGCCATGACAGCAACCGCTAGTCAATCTCTTCCTCTCAGCTCAATTCTTCCGCCCTCTTCAGGTATGTGTCGTTATATTTTGTAAGTTTTACGGAATTTTGAGCCGAACACTTTATTCAATCTAAGGAGATAAATTGTTATCTTTCCATTGTTAATGGCGGATATTTCCTATCACTTAATTCTCAATTCCGTCCGACTCATCTTAGTGTCACTTCCCTCTGGTGACAGTCACTGGCAGGCAACTGGAGAGGTCACCGTTGGGCCTCTACCGGTCCGCCAGTTGTAACATTGCCGAGACGAACATGCCGGTGGTCCGACAGAGAGCCACCAGCGGTAAAGGATAGTGCCATTCCACCCAGTGGTAGATTGGGGGCTTCTCTCTTCCACAACGGTCTATCAACAGCGGCCTTCAGTTAGGGCATCTTTCTGTAGGTCTTCTGTTAATCACCCCCCCACCTTTAAAAAGCAAGGTAATGATTTCAATCCTCACTGGATAGTTCACACTTTATTAAATTCTCCTTTAACTATGCATTTATATTTGTTCCATAGATGTCGCCATGGGATTAGAATTAGCTCGATATTCCAGTCCATTACTGCCATGTAATAGGGGTGCGTGTCTGACTCATTAGAACGTTAGAATTCCGGCCAAGAGACTAAGGTTCGAATCTTAATATGGTCGATTTGTCAAAAATACGTAAGTTCCTAGTCGCTTGCTGGTAGGCCGTCGATGACAACGCCAGATGTCCTCTGGTGGCAACGATCGGTAGGCCTCTAGCGGTCGGCCAGTGTGAACATTGCCGAGACGAGCACACTAGCGGTCCGACAGCGTGCCACCAGCGGTAAACGCTACTGGCATGATACCCAGTGTCAGATTGGTGGCTTGCAAGTAGGGTTGTTCGTTTCTTAAATAGAATCAGAGAAGGTAACGTTCAAGCAGGAGAAAACCCCGGGATTGAACTCATAACCTGTCATAAAACTAGATATGTTTTTCTTTTTCTTTTTTTCGTCAAGATATGGAGCAATCTGCGACTCCATAATACCAAAGACCAGATGAAAGCCCTCATCGTCAGCAGGGTTAGGGTGAGACGCTTCTTTGTGGCTGGATGGTCAACAACATATCAGATCAAATGAAAGTTCACATTAAGGGTGTGACACTATTTAGCGGTTGCGTGAAAATTAAAAAGCGAGAAATACTTAAGGCGAGAAGCTATCATGATAGACATACTGAGCGATGTTATTTTTTTATCAAAGAAAAGTGGTAAAGATTTTATTTTCATTTGCGAATGATAGGAAATTCATAGGATCTCGGATCTGTCGGAATTAATTTATACTATGACGCAGCGAATAAAAGATAGCAATCTGCCTATGGCAATAATGAAAATTTCAAATTGATCAAGTGGCTCGCAGGGCAAAATGCTGGAAGATAATCGTAATCAGGTCGAGGATGCGACCGAGAAAAAAGATCAGCTGCAACCCCCCACCCAAAAAAAGGAAGGGAAAAGAGAAAAAGGGAAAGAATAAACCATTAACTATCTTTCGGAAATATCATTTGGTTTTGGGAAGAGACACCTGTTTTATGTCCAGACCTGGACATGATAAAAGTTTGTTACCGGGACAGATTGTTGACGATAGAAGTACGAAGGCCTTGAGGTTACAAAGAAATTCACCTGATGATTACTTGGCGGAAATCTCGTTGATAAATTCCAGATGACATTCAGTTAAGATAGAGATTAAGGACCACACTACGAGTGGTGGGGGTATGGTCGAGGAAAAGAAAGAAAAGAAAAAGGAAGATAATTTTTTTTTCTTTCAGCGATAATTGTAAGCTGAGGCCAGACTGGCCGCGGCAACGCTGCCGAGCGTTCATTGGCTGAGTGGTGGCGTGAGCGGTGGGCGAAGGTAAACATATGAGAAGGAGGGGAGGCCTGTTGACGCCTCTGAGGGGATTGGTGTGAGATACCACTACGAGAAAGAAGGGAAACCTGTTGACGCCCTCTGAGGGGATTGGTGTGAGATACCAATATGAGAAAGGAAGAATTTGGGAGGATGATTCCCTTAAGAACCCCTCTAAAGCAGAAAGTAATGGACTTCCAAAAATGGAAAGTGATAAATTTTCCTGTCCGAAAACAAAGAAAACCCTTATTGTGGATTTGGAATTATCGAGGAATCCAAACCACAACAGGACCCCCACCCGGTTTTGGTCGGCATCCATATAAACGGAGTAGACGGTGGCAGTTGGGCAGAGAGCAGACGCAGACAGCAGACGCAGACAGAGTGACAGAGCAGACAGAGCTGTGAGCTCGGAGACAAGCCTCAGAGGAGCGGCCTGGAATATCGCACGCATTCCGACTTAGACTTCTGACCAAAAACAATTTATTTTTAAAGAACGACTTAGACTCACACCAACAAAACAAGTTTTATGAATATCGCCTGAAGATACCAAAAACCAGTTTCGTGAAAAACAACTTAAGATATTAAGACTCGCCTAACAAACGCAAAGTGTCACGTATCCATAGAAGCGGTTTGAGAGAAAGATGCAATCCTGTATTCAGAAACCAGATATAAAAATATTTGTTATTCTTTTTTTAATACATTTGAATCTTTCGAGTTGTTACTTTATTTTCTTTTACATATACTTGTGCGATGTCACCTTTGCTCGAATTCGGCTTGCATTACGGCCCGACGACTGATTGATTTCGCCTACCTAAGATCAAAACACAACTTGGCTAGGTTAGACTAGAAATCAAAGCAGTTACTTCGGTAACCAGACGTTGGAGGCGAGCTGGGAACGACAAAGCTGATACCGAATCTAACCAGATTCCCATCCGAATCAGCCAAGGGTTAGAACGACACATTTGGCGCCTTGACCAATACCAAGTCACATTGGTCGTCACAGGATAGCACGGGGGCAGAGAGGCGCTTGGTGACGTCACAAGTGTTACAGGTTCGAGTCCTGTCGAAGAAGCAGATATTTTCTACGAAATGTAATACTGTTTAATTAAAAACACATAGCATTTACTTAAATTATATCTATAAAAATAACATATAAACGGAATATCTATCTATCTATCTATCTCTCTCTCTCTCTCTCTCTCTCTCTCTCTCTCTATATATATATATATATATATATATATATATATATATATATATAACTCCAAAATGAGTATAGCAAAGTAACTAAGTAAAGTGCTGAACCTAAAGATCTAGGCAAACCTACCTAGATTTCACTTACGCGAATCGTCAGGGTACATATATATATAGGAAAAAATATACTTTTTTATTTACTAGAAAAATATCAGGAAAATGTATGACAGGGCGGAAAGAATTTAGTCCGATGAAATCCTAAATGACGAAACGGTACAAAAATGTGGATTTTTGGTAAAAATGTACTTATTTTTTCCTACTGAATATATCTGCTTATATATACACTACAAATCTGGTCAGTTTTTAAATTGGCCTCTAAAGTAGTTGTTTTGTACTTTAAATAAGAGAAACATATTATGCATGGTTAAAAAGAAGTGAGACATGATTTTTATTAGAAATTTTATTATGACAAAAAGTTAAATAAAAGCATTTTAAGATTAAATTTTGCTCTTGTCCAAATATCCTCCTTTAGCCATGATTATTGCAGCATAAATATGTTTGGAATTCGTTTGAAAAAAGTCTTTAAAATGTTTGATATCTGATTCCATCCTTTTTTGATAATATATTCCATTCTTTTTAATGACACTAAGAGCTCTTTTGCAATTTTTTCACTCTTCTGTCAAGTACATTCAATGTTAATACTGGGAGAGGCTTCAAACTTTTCAACCGTAGTATTATATATATATATATATATATATATATATATATATATATATATATGCTCCGTCCCTTCTGATATATCTGATTTGTGGTACAAAGTTTTGGCATTCGTTGCAAAAATTTAACAAATTGATTCCATTCTTATTTCAATGACTCTAAGAGCTGCTTTATATTTTTTTCATTCTTCAGTCAAGTTCATCCCATATTAATTCTGGAGTTGGTTTCAAACTTTTGAACTGTAGTCAATATATATATATATATATATATATATATATATATATACAGACAACCGGAGAAGGAGGCACGGTGAGGCACTTCTCCCACCAGCTATGGGTAAATAGCAGCACAGACTGGCTTCTACAGCCTTGGATGGCAACTGGTCTAGGAGAAGGATAACTCTGAATTCAAAACCTGCGGAGTGTCGTTTGTGGACCTTGTGGCATGTAGTGCACCAGGTCTCTGTATTTGTCCCTTCAAAAAGTGTGGATGGTCCTGCACGAAGCCTTCACCACTATAATCAAATGATATGTACTGGTATCTAGCTGTCGGTTCCTAGGAACTGATCTGCTTGACCCTCATACGTCGAATTCGACTGGAGAACCGAGTATACATATATATATATATATATATATATATATACATTGGATTGACCAGCAACATCGGACCAACATTTTGGTGTCCCTGAAGTGTTGACAGATATGGGGGCCCCTTCGCAATCAGCAACAATAGATGCAACTGATAAAATGTAGGCTATGAATAGATTCAACCGAATTCAAGATACCTACGTTGCTCGCGGTTCAGGCGCTGCATGTCTCAGAGAAAACGACCAATCACATCGGTATTTTGAGACCATATGAATCGGGTTTTTACACCAGATTCTAGTATCATCCATAGATACTTCAACTCATTAGCTTATGATTCTGCAATGGACTTATTTTAATAAAATACGCATTAAAAATAAACATTGATTTTGCTGATACTCTTAAAAAAAAGTTACTTCTGTGGCCCTATACGTTGCAATTTTGAACCGAACCCTTCATTTAGTCCAGGGTGATAGATTATTCTAATTCCACTTGCCATACCTTTTTTTGGATATCTCATTTTAAGTTAATTCAATTTAGTAACTCAACTCTCCAAATTTTTGTTCTCTGTGCTGTGGCCAGGTACTGAACTGAAAACTCTTTTGGTCAAATCAAATTTTGGATTGCGTCAACCAACGCTTTTATCCAATGGGCCATGCCTGTTCGTTTCGAATTTTCAGCGGATATCACCAGAAGAAGACTGGAGGGTACATCGATCGAAACTTCATGAATATGGCAATAAACCTGACGACAACTGTCTAAACAATGTAAATAGTGTAAATAGTTATAATACCTCATTTCAGAAAATAGACAGATAATAATAATAATAATAATAATAATAAATAATAATAATCCTCAAAACTTATCAAACTCAATGAACTTGAAATCGAAATCTCAAAAATGCAATGAGAACATCAACAATTCCATTTTCAGTTGGATCCTCGGATTGATTAGAAAAAATTCCAATAGACTCAAGGAAGGGTCTTAACCCATGACTCAAAGAAAATATAAAAAAATTGTACTTACAAGTAGAGCTGAAACCTTACGAAGGTCTTTATCTAAGTATCTATGATGCTATTTCTGAGCTTAGGTCTCTGGTCGGTACCCGGAAAGAAATGGATCCACAGCAGAAATCAAAGGAATAATAATAATAATAATAATAATAATAATAATAATAATAATAATGTAATATATCTTTGAAGATCTTCAAAAAAACTATAAAATTACAAAGATCTTGAACTGGAAATATACATGTGGCACATGAGGACATCAATATTTTCAGTTGTAGTTGGGTTGCTTGGATTGATTTGAAATGGTTCAAATAGGCTCTTTGAAGGGATTCCTGGGAGTCAATGCCTTAAATGAATACAAAATATTGTACTCACAACTACAGCTCACATATTACGTAGAATTTTATCAATTTTATATATATATATATATATGGGTAATAATCCGAATGTATATAATCCAAGTGGATCCTAATAATATGAAATATTAAAACAGATCCACAAAAAGAGCTCAACGTATTTATTATAACAGTGCATATAAAATACATAGATTAAAAATCCAAAACTACCTCATTCGGAAAATAGCTATTTTCATCCGCAAGATTTTCTTGTGGACCTTTTATCAATTCAGAGATGTTAGGAAATGAGATAAGAGCTTAAAATTTAAACATTTCAAGAATAAAAAAGGACGTGAAAGATAGAAAGGGAGATAGAAAAAGAAAAAAAAAAAAAAAAAAACAGAAAAAAGAATGAGAGTGGGAGCAGCAGCAGCAAATAAATGTCTCGGCATGAGTTTACAAAGATGTCCAATATTATAGTGAGAACCTAGACATTAAAGGGATAAAGGGAGAGGAAGAAAATTAAAGGAATAAAGGAAGAGAAAGAGAGAAAAAAAAAAGAAAAAAAAGCCACAAAAAAAGTAGAATAAGTAAGGAAATATATATATATATATATATATATATATATATATATATATATATATATATATATAGACAAACTCTGACGATCCAAATAGCGTGAAATCCATAGTCACAAACTCACATCAATCAACCTAATATATATATATATATATATATATATATATATATATATATATATATATATATATATATAGTGCTGTTCGATAAAAATGACTCACCTGATTTTTTTACTAAATGTTCTCTTCTCCGATGAAACGAAAGTTGAGCTAAATTCAAAGGATAAGCGATCTAAAATCCGAATATATTCATTCTTGGCGTTTGTTATTTATTGGTACCGGATTTCAACAGGATTCCACAACATAAATAAATATATATATATATATATATATATATATATATAGATAGATAGATAGATAGATAGATAGATAAATAAAGAGAGAGAGAGAATTTAACAGATATATATATATATATATATATATATATATATATATATGTGTGTGTGTGTTTGTTTTATATTTAAAAAACAGTGCTCCATACAGAAGTAGAGCTTAAATTATAATTATTTTTTAGAAAATATGATTCCTTCGCTACATAAGAGTTCTCATGTTTCAAAAACGAGAGCCGAGACCATCGATATAATTATTAAAATTAAATTGAATTAAAGTATCAAGCCCTGTTTCATCCTCAAACGAAAATTTAGGAATTCTTAAATTTTCTCTTCAGGATGAAAATATTATATTGAGGTTTTCGGCTCTTGTTTTTGAAACATAAGAACTATTATGTAGCGAAGGAATCATATTTAAAAAAAAAATTATATATATATATATATATATATATATATATATATATATATATAGAGAGAGAGAGAGAGAGAGGGGAAGAGAGTATGCGATAGATATTTTGTCGTCTAAATTACGTAAAAATGAGAATAACGCTGACTTCTGATTTTGACAGATATATTTACCAAATTAAACAAAAATATCTTGAAATACTAAATAGTGAATTTATTCAATAAAATCGCCATGGGCTTCAACGACAGCCTCCAGACGATTCCGGAATCTCTTGAAACTCTTTTGGACAGTCTCATTGTTTAAGTTAGTGAATGCTGCCATAATCCTTGTCTTCAGTTCTACATGGAGTTTCATTGATTTCTCGCTGAACTGCGTCTAACTCACAATAATCAAGGGCTTTGCAGTGAGTCAGCCAGTTGTTAAGGGTGATTTAGTCGCAGACATTGTCTGACAGCCATGACTGGGTTCTCCTGCCTGTGTGCTATGGTGCAGGATCTTTTTGCCAGACATAGGGTCTTCCAGAAGTTTTATTTTGACCCAGAACACCACTACCTCCCTGTCTTTGGGCCTGATTAACTTGTAGGGATCGTTTTCAATCATGTCCTGGGTCCCACCAACAAATTCGTGAGTTCATATCTTATCAAAACGATCAGAGTGAGTTTTCCGAGCTACCAAACCTTCGTAAGCATTATTAGACTCATCCAACTCTTTTCGAATCCACTGCACTGTCCTCAAATTGACACCCAAACACTATTGAAATGTTTGTATTGAAGCTCCTGGCGCGAATGCACAGCAGTAGAGTATGCCTTTTCCAAATTTCTGGAAGAGTGAATTGAGACATGGTAATCTTATTCTAATGATCGTATTATATTGTGCAGTCAGCAAAGTCAAAAACAAAAAAGACGCATGCGCGAAATTACAAATATAAAATGGCGGCAATTTACCTATTGCACCTTGTATATTTAGGGCCGCTGCAATGGTCTTGTGCCGCTCACACTCTAATGCGATAGGCTCCCCCAAATCTATGGTTTTGGGCTCCCAACGACTAGATCTCAATTTTCATAAGTTAGTATTCATATCAAATGCTGTCACCTGATAAAATTATGGGTCATATGCAATATAGGTGAACATTTCAACTAGAATAATTGAAATTACATCCAATGTATCTAAATACAAATTAGAGACCTGTCATTTCATCATTAAATAAATCAAGTCATTTCATCTTAAATAAATCAAGAATGTTTTGAGGCAATTTTTAACATCAACTTGAGATTTTTATTATTAAAAAGTTGAATAATTTTAACCCATTCAACAATCATGTGAGAATTTCAATTGGCGGCAGGCTAAATCTGGAAATGGGACTGAACTTCTTTTCTATGCACCGTGACCCTTCAGCACATTGGTGATCATGACTCTCCACAATTTCCTGACTTTGTAGCTCTTAAGAAATTTAGTCTGTTATCTCCCCTAAACATTGTTCTGCCATCCATTGTCTCTGGCACTAAATTATGCAAGCAAACATGTGAGGGTTTCAGTTGAGAGACAGTAACTATAGCAAGTTTCAATTGGTGGCAGGCTAGATTTGAAAATGGGACTGAACTAATTCTTCTATGCACCGTGAACCTTCAGCACATCGATGGTCATGGCTCTCCACAACTTCCTGTCCTTTGTAGCTCATAAGAAATTTTGTTTTTTTGTTATTTCTCTTAAACGTTATTCCGACGTATATTTACTCAAGCTTGCTTGGAAGGTTATGCATTGTTTACCTCTGTCCCTCTTACGTTCAATCTGTCCTGTGAGTATCAAATTTTCCAAGCCCTCTTTCCTCATTATGTGTCCTAGAAATTTCAACTCCCTCTTTCTGATGTTAAGTATAATAAAGTGAAAATAAATACAATGTATCTAAATACAAATTAGAGACATGTCATAATACATCATTCTATCGTGTATAAATCGACAATGTTTTGTGGTAATTTTTATCAACTTAAGATTTTTCTTGTCAGAAAGTCGAATAGTTTTATCACATTCAACGTTATGGATGAAAAATAGCGAATATTATATAGTGTTGTTTTTTTGTGAGACTTAGTGTATGTGCAAAACAATTTCACGGATTTACACGAAAAAAAATAAAAAATAAAACACCGAATGACGTCAAAATCCGCGAAAATATTTCATCCTTTAATAGTTAGTTGGGCTTTGTCTAATTTGGAATGTATGTAGTTAGAAAAAAGCAAATCTTGTTGCGATAGCGAGGCTGCTAAACCGCTTTCAGGGGACCCCAATCAGACTGGCTCCTCACCGCGGTCGGGATGTTCGTCTCTCTCTCTCTCTCTCTCTATATATATATATATATATATATATATATATATATATATATATATATATATATAGTGGTAGAATCTCCGATTGACACCAATTCAGTCGGGTTTCGATCCTAGCTAGAGGCAACCGGATGTCTAGCCACACTGATGAGCTGTGAAGCAGCGAAACAGTCTGTCTGTGGATGACTTTATATTGGCTCCTGAATATTTAATTCCAGTTGAGCTCTCTGGGGAAGAGGTGTGGGTTCGTAAACAGTGACTATTATGGCTGATATAGCGAGACTCTTCGGCAAAAGCGAATTAAGTCACTGTCGGTCACTGTGTGTGTTTATCAAAAATAAATACACTAAAATTCATCTTCATCCCTGCCATGCGCCGACGAATTAGTCGTAGAATCTCCGATTGACACTAATTCAGTCGGATTTCGATCCTAGCTAGAGATAACCGGATGTCTGTGAAACAGCGAAACAGTCTGTCTGTGGA
>CAHIKZ030000072.1:90000-100000 GCA_903632075.3 Acanthosepion pharaonis
CATGGAGCCAGAAGAGTGTTCCACAGGCAAGAAGTGCGAGAAAAATGGATGAGACCTTCCCGCCAAACGAGTACTGCGTTTACATTTATAAAATTATTTACCATAGAGTTAAAGTCATCCGAGTAATTGCCATGAAAATATTTATAGAAAAAGTACAGGGAAGTTACGTTATGGAGACGGGGAAACGTCATAAGTCGAGATGCCAGGTCAGAACCAATAACATTGCAGATTCTTCTTTGGATTTTATCAAGAATCTCTAAATATATAGCAGGAGCACCAGGCAATGTGTGACAGGAATATCTGATGCGTGGACGAATGGTAGACTAAGAAATATGTAAGATAGATTGTGGAGAGAAAAATTCTCTTGCCCGACACAGTGAACCAAATTTCCTAGCAGCAGATATAGCAATTGTTTCAGTATAATATTTCCATTTCATGCCAGCAGAGAACTTTAGCCCGAGAAGGCGCAATGAGTCACTCTCCTAGTGGTTAGCATCAGCCATACAGATAGAAGGTAGAAAGGGGTCTCTCAGATGATTAAGAGAGAAAGAGATAGATAGATAGATAGATAGATAGATAGATAGATACGGAGAGAGAGAGAGAGAGCAGTTTTGTTTTGGAGGTTTTAAAATTAACAAGCCATTTCTTGCACCAGTTAACAATCGATTTTAGATCCCTCTCTAAAATTTTATGCCTTTGTTCAATTGTTTTATTACGTTTGAACGTGTGAGAGACAGGTTGTTGACTGGGAAATAATACTTCACCCCAAAAGACTCAGGGACGCTTTTGAACTCTATCGACACTAGAAAGTGAGGACGGGGCACCTCCCTCCCATACATGACACCAATACGGATCTGGTTCTTGTAAAGGTAAAGGATAGCCTGAGGAGTCAGGTGCTTACTGGAGCCGTACAGGAGGCCGGCCATTTTATCCCTTGTTTCCTGTTTAGGATTTGGTTTCCGGCTCGTTCTTTTCAAGTCTGATTCCATACTATATTTCTAAAGTCCCCGACTGAACCCTGAAATTTTATTCATCAATTAAACCTTGACCTCGTCAAGTCTAGAGTTAGCAATTAGTTTTCCTGCATAGTCCTAAGAACTTTACTTCTTGTCTTTTTTATGCTAATAGAATACCACACAATAACCCTCTACCTTGAGTGGCTCTTAGGCCTTGTATTAGGTGAACATTTAAAAAAAAAAAAAAATAAAGCACTATAGTCTGTTTTCTTAAGGTTAAAAGAGAGATTGATTTTCTTTGAACTGAGAATAACATGATCCAGGCTCTTGAATCTGCTGTATTTTTTGTAAGTGATCAGAGCTTACACGTCACTATTTTCAAGGCCTCTGATTGGCAAATGTTATTTTTGTGTTTCTAAGGAGCTGAGAATAAATTCTCTGTATTCTCTTGTATTTTTTAATTTTCTGCATTTTTTTTTCTTTTAAAAATCTTTTTAGGGGTGGGGCACATGCACAAACACTGGGAAGTAATAATTCTTTCTTTCTATGTGCTGTGTCCTTTCAGGACGTAGGCGATCATGGCTCTCCACGTCCTCCTATCCCTTGCAGCTCTCAACAATATCCTTCCTTCTGCTTCCTCTCCCAGACAACGTTCTGTCATCTACCTGCTCAAACTCGCCAGGTGTGTCACGCGTTGTTTTCTATTGTCTCTCTCTCCCTCTATTCGACCCGTGAGTATCAGATTCTCCAGACCCTCCGTCCTCGTTATGTGTCACAGGAACTTCATCTGCCTCTTTCTAAAGTCCACTTCCACATTATACTTCTAACGTCTCCGACTGAAACCTGAAATTTAATTCATTAATTAAATCTTGACCGATCCAAGTTAGCTGTTATAGTTCCTGCATAGCACCAGGAACGTCAGTCCCAGGGCTTTTCTTACAATACTCCAAAATATCAATCTAACTTGATTGGCTCTTGAGTTATTTTTT
Source organism: Acanthosepion pharaonis (assembly GCA_903632075.3). Classification (NCBI taxonomy): domain Eukaryota; kingdom Metazoa; phylum Mollusca; class Cephalopoda; order Sepiida; family Sepiidae; genus Acanthosepion; species Acanthosepion pharaonis. The sequence goes on from CAHIKZ030000072.1 coordinate 91,946, forward strand.
TGTTGATCATTAGCAAAAAAAAAAAAAAAAAAAAATGAAATAAAAACAGAATTGAAAATTGCACCTGAAGTGTCTCCACATTTTATAGGATGATATCAACTTCAGGTATTGGGGGCCCTAAGGGTTTTGCATCCACTGAAGGTGAGACCTAACCAAAAGACGAAAGTTTTTTTTTCACTTGGACCCAATCTAGAAAAATGACATTGAAGTGAGTGGCATCATTTGTCTAAAATAATGACAGCCATTAATTTTAAAAATAAATAAGAAAACGTTTTTTTTTTTAGAAGCATTAGCCCCTGAAATCTTTCTATAAGATTTATAGAAAAGGCAAAAATGCCGGAATCTAAATATTTGGATTTTGGTTGGTTGATATTGTTTAGCGGCATAACAACACCTCTATGGGTTATTTAATGCCGAAATCTCAATATTTGGATTTTGGTTGGTTGATATTGTTTATTGGCATATCAACATCTCTATGGGTTATTTAATGTCGAAATCTAAATATCTGGATTTTGGTTGATTGATATTGTTTGGCGGCATATCAACATCTCTATGGGTTATTTAATGCCGAAATCTAAATATTTGGATTTTGATTGGTTGATATTGTTTAGCGGCATATAACACCTCTATAGGTTATTTAATGCCGAAATCTAAATATTTGGATTTTGATTGGTTGATATTGTTTAGCGGCATATCAACATCTCTGGGTTATTTAATGCCGAAATCTAAATATTTGGATTTTGGTTGGTTGATATTGTTTAGCGGCATAACAACACCTCTATGGGTTATTTAATGCCGAAATCTAAATATTTGGATTTTGGTTGGTTGATATTGTTTAGCGGCATATCAACATCTCTGTGGGTTATTTAATGCCGAAATCTAAATATTTGGATTTTGGTTGGTTGATATTGTTTAGCGGCATATCAACACTTTTATGGGTTATTTAATGCTGAAATCTAAATATTTTGAGCTCAATTGCATGCCTTCAACTACAGATAAAATGCAGTGCTTGGAATTTTTCTATAAATAGGTATTGTTGCTCATTTTAGTACATATAGGTATTGTTATTAATATTTAGTTCATATAGGTATTGCTGGTCATTTTACTATCAAAATGTATTTTTATACTTTCATAGTGTTTAATTTTGTTTGAGGTTCACTATTTACCGATTGCTGGGACCCTAACAGGTGCTACTACACCGGGTCAGGGTGGACCTGAGAACAACAGAAATGAAGAGGTGTCTCCTTAAATCCTCCAGTCTCCCGATCATTGACCTTGTTGTCGGACCGGATGTAGTTTATCGTCATACTCAAGACTATCGAATTCGTAGTTTCAATCTTTGTTTCTTTTACTGGCAACCATATATTTTGCTGTCTTGCAAATGCTGCTCGTCTCATGTAATATTTAACTAATCCCTGTTGACGAAGCCTACTCAGGCATATTATTGTTCTTCAACATTTACCCGACCAAACTCTGATTTAGGCCTTTCCCTAGTTATAATTTCTGGAAGAGACCGAATTAATCTGTCGTGATTAATACGTTGAACAAGGTCAGTACAGAGCGCGTACACTCGGGCCAGGGACAAAAATTGTCCAGGATCGAAAACGGACAGTTGCGCTGACGTCGCTATGACTACGCTAATGCAACGTTGGGGGTAGCTGTTCCCCGGGACCTAACAGTATTTTATTTTCTCCAGTTGTGTCTCTGTGTGCAGCCAGAGAGGCAAATGCGAGATAATAATCCACCCATGGCCAATAAACGACGGCTTCTAAACAGTTTTTTTTGTGATGTTAACGAACACTCGTTGCCACTTTTGTAATAATAAGTGGCATAGTGATATGAATAGAGAAATATAGTGAATGGAGTAGAGAATAGCGCTCCGTATAAAAATACAGGAGTCACGGATAATGGATAGCGGCTCGGATTGAGGAATCGGAGAGACGAGTTCGAATTCCGGTCGAATCGATTACATTCACTTACGTGCTAATAACCTTGGGAAAGGTATGAATCCTTTGCTTCCCACTCCCCAGCTATGGGTAAATAGCAGGACAGACATGGATCTATAGCCTTGGATGGCAACTGGTCTACTTCAGAAAGAAATAGCAACCTACTACGGGAAAAAATCTGCCTCGTCAGTCATGTATCGAAAGACAAAGGATTTTCTAAGCGTGTATCACGCATGGCACATAACTGACTGAGAAGTTACGGTGGAGTAATGGATAGCGCCTTGGATTGAGGAATCGGAGAGCCGAGTGCGTATTCCAGTCGAATTTATAACATTCACGTGGGAAAGGTATTAATCCCTCCAGCTATGGGTAAATAGCAGGGCACAGGGTTCTATAGCCTTGGATGGCAACTGGTCTACCGCAGAAAGAAATGGCAACCCACTGCGGGAAAAAATCTTTGTTGTAGAGACTTTGTAATCGCCGCTGTAGTACGCCGTTGAACAATACTGGTACCAGACGCCTTCGAATATTACTCGCGCTAAAAATACTTGCTCAATAATATCCGTTCGGAAAGTAACCACCGAATAAATAAACAGTATAGTGAATAGCGTAGAGAAGAGAATCAGGAACAGTATCGTAATAGAGGAAAGAATAGAAATAACGATCCGAATAGTAATAGAGAATAGAATAGAAATAGTGATCGTATAGTATAGAGAATAGAATAGAAATGGCGATACGAATAGTAATAGGGGATAGAATAGAAATGGCGATCCGGATAGTATAGAGGATAGAATAGAAATTACGATACGTATAGTATAGAGGATAGACTAGAAATGGCGATCCGAATAGTAATAGAGGATAGAATAGAAATAACGATCTGTATAGTATAGAGGATAGACTAGAAATGGTGATCCGAATAGTAATAGAAGATAAAATAGAAATAACGATAAGTATAGTATAGAGGATAGAATAGAAATGGCGATCCACATAGTAATAGAGGATAGAATAGAAATAACGATCCGTATAGTAAAGAGGATAGAATAGAAATTGCGATCCGTGTAGTGATAGAGGATAGAATAGAAATTGCGATCCGTATAGTATAGAGAATAGACGAGAAATGATGAGCCGAAAAGTAATAGAGGATAGAATAGAAATAACGATCTGTATCGTATAGAGGATAGACGAGAAATGGCGATCCGAATAGTAATAGAGGATAGAATAGAAATAACCACCCGTATAGTATAGAGGATAGACTAGAAATGGCGATTTGAATAGCAATAGAGGATAGAATAGAAATAACGATCCGTATCGTATAGAGGATAGACGAGAAATGGCGATCCGAATAGCAATAGAGGATAGAATAGAAATAACGATCCGTATAGTATAGAGGATAGACTAGAAATGGCGATCCGTATAGTAATAGAGGATAGAATAGAAATAACGATCCGTATAGTATAGAGGGATAGACTAGAAATGCGATCATGCAACTACCTATACATGCGTTTCCTCTATGGTCACGTGATCCACTTAATTCAATAAAGGGATCGCCTGTGTTTGCTCACTGGCGATCTATGTTCAAGCTCAAGTGTCGGCAGCGACACTTTATTCGTATATAACTATTTTGTCTAACCAATGCCATTGAAAAAGCTTCGGTCGAGCCGTGCTGTTTTGTTTTTCGTTTTTCCAGGCAGCTCTCAATGGTGTAGCCAGTTGGGATCGTCTTCTTTTCTTTCTTTTTATGTGACATGTCCTTTCGGGACGTAGGTGTTTTTCAACATCGACACTATTGTATTGATGAAGAATATATGCTTCACCAGAGAAAATGACGTCAATTATTTGTAATCAGACCGTCATTGTAGACAAAAAGTGGAAGCAACAAATTTAAAAATCTCTTAAAAATCTAATATTTATCCTCGAGCTTTCTTTAAATTATGACAAACACTGCTGTATATTGAGCTTTGCGCCTACAACGCCTGGGCATAAAATTGAGGGACCAGCTGCAAGCAAAGAGCCCAAGTTGAGTACTGGAAAGAAAATGTTATCTTCAGGAGCGGGGAACCATCAGGCAGGTATTTTATGTTTAATTTTTATGACGGAATTTGAAATGAAGTTTCAGTTTTGAAACATGGAAATTCCGGTGTTGCGATGATTATATTCATTAATTGATTGATTCAGTTGTGAAAATGATTAAAACCGAATTGATTCAGCTATGAAATCTTGTGCGATAATCTTAAGTGGCATTTAAAACCCGCTAGTGATTTACAAAGGAGGCCGCATATGGAGCAAGATGTGCGATGTTATCACTGTTAGATTGGCTGACCTTTTAGATATTGCTCTCGCTTCTTGAAGACGATTCTGAGTCCACTAAAACACGTTCATCTTCATTCTACCCGCTCCAAGGCGAAGCGCTCGAGGGTGTTATGTGGTATATCGATAGCTGACAGGAGGGTGTTATGTGGTATATTGATAACTTTTCAGCTTGTCTTTGTATCTTAGCCATAGGCGTTCTACATTCCTTTTAGCCCTGATCTAACTGGCTGTACATTAGGATCTTGGGTATCCTGTCATCAGACATTCTCAAGACATGACCAGTCCACCGTAACTGAGACTGTATGATAAAAGTCTCGATTCCTCCAATATTACACTTGTTAAACAGGTCTACGTTAGATGTCCTATCTTGAAGCTTAACTCTACAGATTGGACGCAGACAGCTTTTATGGAAAACATCTACCTGGTGTATATGGTACCTGTATGGAGTCCACGACTCAGAGCCATTCAAAAGGATGGCAAGTACAACAGCTCTGTAAACCCGAATTTTTGTATCCAGTCGAATACCCCGCTCATTCAACAAGCGATGGCGAAGTTTGCCGAAAGCACTGGTAGCCTTAGCAATCCTATACATGATTTCATCATCTAAAGTTCCACTGTAATTTACTTTGCTACCAAGATAGGTGAAAACTTTACAAAGTTTAGGGGGATTTGTCTTCTACTTTCAATGGTCTCTCTGGAAATTTGTACACTGGTGGTTTTTATTTCTCACCACAGAATTGCTTCGACGTAGGAATATATATATATATATATATATATATATATGTATTAATATATATATATATATATATATATATATGTCATTTTAATATATATATATATATATATATATATATATATATATATATATATATATATATAGACATTTTATGTTTATACATTCTTTTTTATAGATACACATAATTAAGTAAATGCTCTGTTTATAATAAACAGTATCAAACAACATTTACCGGCCTGAATGTCGGGCCGAGAAATTTTTTATAGAAAATATTCGTCCTCCGAACAGGATTCGAACCTGTATCGTATACGGAACCGTTATTTAGCATATTTATATATATATATATATATATATATATATATATATATATATATATATATATATATATATATGATTCAAAATATTCTGGTATGTTCCAATCTCCCCACAAGGCAGGATGTGGTACAAGCTTGGATGTGCGGGTGGTGTAATAGATTACAGCTCAGAATTGTTAATCAGAGCCGAGCTCTAACTCTAGTTGGTTTCGTTATATTCATTTATGCGTGAATATCTTTGGGAGAGGCATAAATCCATCTCTTTTTCCTCAAGCTATGGGTTTATTAGTAAGACTTTTATCACTGGAAACCATTATCATGTATTAAAAACATAATGAGTTCGGCATTAAATAACCCATAGAGGTGTTGATCTGCCAATAAACAATATCAGCCATCCACAATCCAAATATTTAGATTTCGGCATTAAATAACTCATAGAGGTGTTGATATGTTGCTAAACATTATCCACAAACCAAAATACAAATATTTAGATTTCGGCATTAAATAACCCATAGAGGTGTTGATATGCCGTAAACAAAACCAACCATCCAAAATCCAAATATTTAGATTTCGGCATTAAATAACCCATAGAGGTGTTGATATGCCGTAAACAAAATCAACCAACCAAAGTCTAGATGTTTAGATTTCGGCATTAAATAACCCATAGAGGTGTTGATATGCCGTAAACAAAATCAACTAACCAAAATCCAGATGTTTAGATTTCGGCATTAAATAACCCTTAGAGGTGTTGATATGCCGTAAACAAAATCAACTAACCAAAATCCAGTTGTTTAGATTTCGGCATTAAATAACCCATAGAGGTGTTTATATGTTGCTAAACATTATTGTTGAAACTTGACTAATGCATGGAATAATAATGCAACACAAAATGTACTTAGAACAAAATGTATTGAAACAAGAAAGTGTACACAATATTTACATATAGTCATTTGTATATTCCTGGTAAGACCGTTACTGGAGAATGTGTTGACTGAGTCGCAGTCGGGCAGAGTCTCTGGGTGAATCTCTTGATTCCTCCCTCTCTTCCCGGTACCAACCATATTTATATGGTCGGTACTCCACTATGCAAATTAGGTGGATCCTACCATAACAATTATCAACTAACCAAAATCCAAATATTTAGATTTCAGATTTAAATAACCAATACAGGTGTTGATATGCCGCTAACATACCCAATAAACGAAAAATATTGATAAGGAGGAAAAAATTAAGGTAAGATTTGTGTATACCCTGATAACTACAAGATTTAAAATATTTGAATGCAACGTCAATCGTGAACTTCTTCTCATCCTGTTTTGACTTTCATTTCCTGCAACACCTTGTTGCTGAGTTGCATTGTCGCCTTATCTGCGGTGAAACTATAAAAAAAAACCCAGCTTATTGGAAAGAAATCGTCACTGAAACACGAATGACCGACATACTCACCAAGAATGTCTAGTGAGACATATAAAATCCTTTCCTGTCACTCCATCTCACCTCACCATGTTTCATTAATTCACGTGTATACCCTGATCTAAGCTTGCCATATATATATATATATATATATATATATATATATATATATATATATATATATAGATGTAGATCTTTGAGTAATCATATAGCGAACAACTTGTACACAACTCAAGCTCATTTTCATTGACGCTTTGTCGTAGATAAAGAGATTAACCTGACTAATATTGCCGGTAAAACAAATGGTGTTTCCATTTCATTCAAGTTATTAACTTATTACCAAACGCGGGCCTGCGAAAACGTATAATTATCTGCTTAACGTCCAATGGCTTCGTAAAAGCAACAAAAAAACCTCTTTCACAATATCAGTGCAGCTGACAACGAACAATGATTATAGTCTAGTCCTTTTCATTTCGAAAAGATTGCAATATACTTTGTTCGTTGTTTGCTGGAATCCCATAATTATATTCTCATAAAATAGAATTAAATTTAATTATAACTAGTAAACTACACATCAACTATAAAATGTATTATTTAAGTATGGCTCAGACAATCATCACTATGTCAGAGGTCATGTGCGTTTTCCCTAGAATCAAATTGTTGATCTTCATCACTTCTGATTAGGATCAAAATACATAGAGGATAGATAACTTTTAACTCTTGAAAATGTTAAGCTTATAATATGTTGTAACCTAGAAAAGGTTACTGAATGAAGAATAATCAAAACGGAGGTTGGAAAGGAAATGGTAATCTTTATAACATCAAAATACAATACTCACCAGCGCCGTGAACTAGGTAAACCACTGCTCGTGGTGGACTACTTATACAGCATATTACCTTCACTTACAATAGTGTCTAACGTATTTATGAGGATTGGGAGATACTCCTTAGTGTCCATAGGTATGGTATATAACAAACCCGTTTTTAGATTTACTATGCACAGAATCAATGTCTTTTCCTTTTCGGGTCAATATCTCATCCTCGTCGCCAAAATGTTGCAACCTAAAAAGGTTTACTGAATGAGGAATACCCAAAACGGAGGTTGGAAATAAAATGGTAATCTTTATAACATCAACAAAATACAATACTCGCCAGCGGCGTGAAGTAGGTAAACCACTGCTAGTGATGGACTACTTATACAGCTTATCACTCCCCTCGCTACTTACGATAGTGTTCAACGTATTTATGAGGATTCGGACATACCCATTAGTATTCATCGATACGGTATATAACATGGTGATTGGGGAAGCATCCCCTCAGGAATCTGTTGAACAAA
>CAHIKZ030000072.1:105000-107500 GCA_903632075.3 Acanthosepion pharaonis
AATAATAGACACGAGTTAACGGTTTTTTTGTAGGCATCATCAGATTTTTAGTTTGAATTATTAGATAAAAAAAATTTATATAACTTGTTTAACAAATAGCCCAATCATCAGATTCATAGTAGGAATAATTAACTACAAACATGCATACAACATAACACACTTCATAATCCATAGCCTAAATTAGTAGTTTAAATACCTTACATATAAGATAACCCTTTATGAAGTCGTCAAAAAACAAACGTTACGAAAGTTTATCTTATTTTTTTTATATGCACAATTCCCTTTCATAATAAAATAAAATAAAATAAATAAATAAATCTCCATAGACAAGCAAACTAGACGATGGCCAATACATCTTCCGTTTCATTTTTGACACCCCCACCTTTCCCCGACTTGACACCTTGAAAGTATCTCTATACCGCTACTTAATATAAACACCCTACACTCGCCTACCCAATTTAGAAAATTCACCATAGCTGTTACCATGGGGATTTTGATTTCAATTTTAAAAACAAATAAATTTCAGATATACGTTATTCCAACAAAAATTTCGCTTGAGGATGGAACGGAGCCCGTTTTACTTTCAACTCAATTTAATTTAAAGGATTATATTGAAGTTTTCGGCTCTAGTTTTGAAACATGAGACCTCTTATGTAGCGATTTGGAATCATATTTTTAAATAAATAATTATATTTATGCTCTACTTTTGTATCGAGCACTATTTTAAAAAATAATAACTAAAATACTAAGGGACTTTGGATTATTTACCTAACCAGTTCCTTCCTATTTTCTATATTTTCACACACACACATATATATATATATATATATATATATATATATATATATATGTGTGTGTGTGTGTGTGTGTGTGTGTGTGTGTGTGTGTGTGTGTATTTTAAAAAACATCTATGGTTGTATTTCATAACATTTAAATGTATACCCTTTAAAACATTTGCTAAGTGTGCTATGATATTTTCACTTGCTCTTAGGCGTGCCTTTGTTTAACATGTTTGAGAAAGACTGCTCTAGAAAAAAATCCAATGAAGAAACGTAATAATAATGAAATAATACCTGGAGAACTAAAAAAATGATTATAAGATTAGCACAGAATCTATTAAGCCCATTGCAATTTAGAAATAGAGAGACAAAGGAAAATAAATGAAACAATCCAGAATTTGAAGCAGAACATTATAATAACAGTTGTTTGAATTTAAAGACATACTGCAAATCTCTCATCTTCAGAATGGTAGCTAGTTCCCGAACATACCCCTCTGATCAGACCAATTATTTTTCCTCAACATTCTGCCTCCTTGGCCATTTTCATTTATTTTAAATATTTCGGTAATTATCTACGATCGGATGATACATGCATGTGTGTATATATGTATATGTGTATTTTTATGTTTTCATGTGTGTGTATGCCTATGTATGTGCCTGTGCATCGCTGCATATGACCTTTTGTGAGAATATATATATATATATATATATATATATATATATATATATATATAAACTTAACCTTTTTTTCGAACGTAACTCATAACTGATACAACAATAATAAATAAAAATGAACACGCTACCGTCCCTGTCTGAATGATTGGATTTCTCTGTATCCTTGGAAACAGGAATTTATGAATTTATATGTGCGTTTAAAACTCAGTAAATTTAAAAACAACTTATTCCAAAATTCGCTTGAAGATGAAACAGAACTAATGCTTTTAATTTAACTATATAATTAAATTTGAAGTTTTTAGCTTCAGTTTTTGAAACATAGTTATTACTGTGTAGCGAAGAAACTATATTTTAAATCAGTTAATTTATAATATTTATACTGTGTAAATTTACGTTGAGCACTGTTTTGTAAAAAAAAAAAAAAAAAATATCAATAAGAACGCCTAATTATATATCGTTCTTTGATTATTATATATATATATATATATATATATATGAAAGAAAAATACAGAAAAAACAAAATTCTGAATATGCATTATTAATATTAAAATAAAGTCGACGTCGGACGTTTCGGTCTATTTAAGACCATCTTCATGGACATTTTCATTTAAACATAATTAACATTATAACTTATAACAATTTAACACAAAAGACGATGGACATAAGAGCCCAACTAATTCAAACAGATCTTTGAATCTTTTTTTTTTTTGATTTGAATTAGGAGTTTTCCATCGTCTTTGTGTTAAATTTTATAAGTTATAATGTTAATTATTTAAATGAAAATTTTTTTTTTCTATATTCTTCATGACGTCGACTTTATTTTAACATATATTTGCTATTCAGAATTTTGTTTTTTCTGTATTTTCTTTCATATCGGATATATATATATATATATATATATATATATATATATATATATATATATATATATGCGTATTATCCTCATCGATTTGGCGGTGAACACAGAGATGTGCAACTCATCAGAACGAAATCTCCTCCGCAAAAAAAACCCCCTAAAAACAAAGAAAAAAAAAACATCTTTTTTT
>CAHIKZ030000072.1:112500-120000 GCA_903632075.3 Acanthosepion pharaonis
TATTTGCTAATTTGGCCAGATTTACGAAAATGCTTCGTACCGAGACGATTCCAGCGCCTCCCTTCGTATATAAGAATAGAGATAGGTAGTAGGGTAGATATATGTGAACCTAGACAGATAGGTAGACGCTAAGAGTATTTCCATAGACACGTATGATGAAAATGAGACGTGTGTGTGTGTGATTGTAAGCGATCTTTGTTAAAATCTCTTTCGTTCGACAGCCGACCAGCCTGTTTGTCTGCACACGTGAAAAAGTTTCTCTTTTCTCTCTTTTTCTCCGCCTTGTCAATTTATTTTTTTGTTTGTTTGTTTTTGTGTGTGTGTGTGTGCCCCTGTACATCAGGTGATAAGCTTGAAACACATTGGTAGCAAAAATTTAAAAAAATGCAATAAAACAGGAAAAAAAAAAATCAAACTAGAGACAAGGCCGATGTGGAGGAAAGATACTGTTGCTACTATCAGCAAAGTAGACGCGGCCTCTGTCGTTCGCTTAGGCGTACGGTCCCCTCCTTTGATGTACAAAATGACAGTCTCAGATGGAACTGCTGATGCAGCCATGATTTGAATACACACACGCACATTGATTGTTAGTATTAATTCAAACGCGCTTCGAAACAAAACAGGATTTTTAGCTATTTCTTTTTCGGAGAAATATTTCTACATTAAATTTTTTCCGTGTTTCTCACACTTCATGATAGCTTCTTACATGGACGTCGCTTTTACCATTTCGGCCAGGATAATTTTGATATCTTTTAACTAAATTTCACCCAATACAAGCCCTAACAGGTGTTAGTAATTCTGTGTTTGACATTAATAGAAGAGGGGGATGTAGGTGTGAAATTTACGAGAATAGGGTGGCTAGATATCGATTGACGTTAGACAGGAAGAAATTAAGTTTGTAGTGTTCAGAAAACATCCACGTGGGAGTCAGTCTCACAAAGTAGTCCTCCTTCGAAGAAGATTTCTAAATAGAAGACTATTCTTACTAGAGTAACGCAGAGGAAATGATTTTTTTAAAAAACAGTGAACACAGCAAAGACGGGCATAGCTGTAAAGATTTTGCTAGTGGTATTAAGCCATCATATAAAGCATTTTCATTCTTATTACTATATTGACGGCATAAAAAGACGCATATATAAACATGCGTATATATATATATATATATATATATATATATATATATATATATATATATATTCATTAATGAATGTTTCATTAAATAATATAGACAAATTTTGTCTATTTATTTTAAGTAAGTTCCTTTCATATTGTCTGATAAGTTTAATCACATTATCATTGAAAGACGAAAGGAAAACACCATATTGATGCATGTTTAAATCCAATCTAAGCTTTCGGCTTACATAAGCCATTATCAAAGATGACAATTTCAATATATCAAACAACACACGGACGAAAGAACACTGATAGTCAGTCCTTGCTGCATGAAAAATTTCAAAGCAACGACAAAAACCGTGTATACGAGACGCGGAAGCGAAAATCGCGTTGCAGCTCGTGATGTCATATATGACCACGCGAGAGTGTTAACGAGAAGTATTAAGTATGGGAAGCAGTTGGTATAAACCAATGGCTTCTGTTATCAATTATAGGCATTTAAGTATATTTGTGGAGATTTCATAGTTTATTTTGTTCAGGTTAGGTTTCAACTGTCTTATGTATAATGCTTCAAGAATTTTAATATTTGTTTATTGTTTTCATGTTTAAGTATAGTTGTGTTGTCAACAAGGATGCGTACATATATATATATATATATATATATATATATATATATATATATATATATATATAATAGTAATGGACTCTCCCGTCGGTTTCGACGTATAAAGCGCTTGACGAATTAAATTCTGTTTTGAAATTTTGTGCGATAATCTTAAGTGGACCTTTATAGGATCCGCTAGTGATTTACAAACGAGGTCGCATATGGAGCAAGAGTGAAGATTGTTGAATGAGATCACTGTTAGATTGGCTGACATTTTTAGATTTTGCTCTCGCTTCTTGATGTTGATTCAGACAAACATATATATATATATATATATATATATATATATATATATATAGGCAAGCAGATATATATTTTTCTTAGTATCATTATTAAAGGAAGAACGAAAAGTACCATGTTGATGTATATCCATTTTATTTCCGAGTGCTTCCGACATTACCAATATATATATATATATATATATATATATATATATATATATATGGAATCATTAGTATACCAATGCAATATCTCATCTATTGAAGATTCCGACAACATAAAAGTTTTTATAGGTTCCACAAGCCACGAGTTCAAGAAAAGATTCAATCAACATCAAAGTTCATTTAGGATAAATAAATAACGAAATCAAATATTTCTGGCACTTAAAAGAAACCAATAAACCACCGACAGTAAACTGTAAATTAATAAGAAAAGCTAAAATATGTAGGTCATTAAATGACCCATGTCCTTTGTGCATACATGAGAAACTATATATTACTAGGTTATAAAAAAAATAAAAAATTACTGAATCAAAGAAATGAAATAGCTATTCTTTGCCGACATTGTCAAAAATTTTACTTAAATAATATTTTTTAAAAAAAAAAGCGAAGCTGGTAATATACATACTTATACATAATAAATGTTTTTAAATAATTTAAGTAATTCTATTACATTTATTCGTTTTAAGAAAAATATAATCTATTAGTAATTAAAAGTAAAAATAATATTTTAAAATTGTAGATCAATACATCGGATTCTAATCCAAACACCCGTTTTAGAAAGAATCTGTATGTATACAAGTTGAAATTTGACAAATAAAATGCTGAAAACCTTTTTTCCGTTGATAAAAAAACAGACGACATTCGTTGTCATAATTCGTTGAAAAAAGGCGCCCCTACCCTACCTAGACTTAACACATTTTTAAACGTAACTCATAAATGATACAATAATAGTTAATAAAAAAGAACACGCTGTCTAAATGATTGGATTTCTCTGTATCCTTGGAAACAAAAGTTATGAATGTATGTGCTTTTAAAAATTAGTTATTACAAAATTCGCTTGAAGATGAAACAGAACTAATGCTTTTAATTTAATATGATTTAATTTGAAGTTTTTGTTTTCTGGTTTTGAAACATGGTAATTCCTGTGTAACGATGAAACCATATTTTTAAATCAGTGAGTTTATAATATTTATGCTGTGTAAATTTACATTGAGTACTGTTTTGTAAAAATAAAAATAACAATAAGAACACCGGACTACATATCTTACTGTTCTTCTTTTTTTGTATATATATATATATATATATATATATATATATATATATATATATATATATATATATATATCCCATTTGTAGGAACCAATAAAACTGTCAAATTGACCAAGAGAATTCCGAGCAGCATGAATCCATCCAGCTCTTGTCTTAAATAACAACTTAAAAGAGACTGTTTGGCCAACACATGGACTGAACAAAATTCATGTTAAAAAAATAAAAAAAATAATAAAAAGACTAATGAAAACTACAGACAAAAGTTCGTTTTCTCCCTCAAGTCATTCATTCACTGCTACTAACAACAAGAACATTTTTTTCTCCTGATGATGGCCATGTTGGCCGAAACTAGTCGAGGAATCTAAATTAAATAATAAAAACGAAAGAATATTAATATACAACCCAGTGTGTCTGGAGATTTTAATTTTTTAATATTTTTATTTTAAAACCTATATATATATATATATATATATATATATATATATATATATATATATATATATATATATACGCAACCCCAGTCGGCCATTAAATTAATCCTCTACTATAAAAAATGTAATATAATCAACAACAACAGTAACTCACCTGAAAGATCCAAATTACAGAGAAACCAATACTACTTAAGAATTTACATGCCTCTTCAGGAATTGCGTTCCTGATCAAATTCATGTATCCATGAATATTGGCCATACCACTGCATGCTTATCAAGAAAACTCACTTGACATCTATATGACTCTAGATCAATTAGGACGCATTTTGACACACACGGAAACCTACAAACTCCTTCCGCAACATACACGTAGAAAACACGACTATACTAGCCAAATCCATATGTAAAAAAGGCTAAAAAAAGACCACAAAAGCCGAATGTGCTTTCTTAATAACCTGACAGTTGTAGCAGACTGTAATGCAATTTCGAAGATTCTTGAAATATATCAAATTACAATGATCTCGAAGTGGAAATTTTAAGAAAATGGCACACGAAAAACATTAATAATTGTAGCTGGGGTCGTGGGTTTGATCAGGAAAGCTTTGGATACATTAAATTAAATGGATCCATGACAGTATATCTTTAAGGAATGCCAAAGAATTTTTTTTCGTAAAGGGACAATTCATAGCTTACCAAGAGATTTATATAAAATGTGTATGCATTTTTATTTATTTTTCCCCAAATGTGTACAGGGAAAAGTTATAATGACATTTCATACCTTAAGTCTAAGGTTGAAACTAGGAAGGATATATGTATACGACGGAAATCAAAAGAAATAATATTGAAATCTTCTGAAGCGGCATTTCGGCTGAGGCTGTAGAATACACGGACTGCACCTCTGCAGGGAGGTAACCCCCCAAATGGGGCGTCCTGGGTGTGACGATGGACTGCATCCGCGTCCTGGGTGGGACAATGGACTGCGTCCGGCGGCAGGGCCTTTGATCGGGAGAATCAAAGAATACATACTCTATTCATGCGAATCTATCCTAAAAATATTGTCGGCATTAAATAACCCATTGAGGTTGATATGCCGTAAAACAAAATAAACCAAACCAAACTAAACCATAGAATACATATTCTATTCATACGAATCTATCCTAAAAATGTTGTCGGCATTAAATAACCCATTGAGGTTGATATGCCGTAAAACAAAATAAACCAAACCAATCTAAACCAAAGAATACATATTCTATTCATACGAATCTATCCTAAAAAATGTTGTCGGCATTAAATAACCCATTGAGGTTGATATGCCGTAAAACAAAAATAAACCAAACCAATCTAAACCAAAGAATACATATTCTATTCATACGAATCTATCCTAAAAATGTTGTTGGCATTAAATAACCCATTGAGGTTGATATGCCGTAAAACAAAATAAACCAAACCAAACTAAACCATAGAATACATATTCTATGCATACGAATCTATCCTAAAAATGTTGTTGGCATTAAATAACCCATTGAGGTTGATATGCCGTAAAACAAAATAAACCAAACCAAACTAAACCATAGAATACATATTCTATGCATACGAATCTATCCTAAAAATGTTGTCGGCATTAAATAACACATTAAGGTTGATATGCTGTAAAACAAATCAAGCCAAACCAATCTGATGGGTTTTGAGAATTGGTTAATTCGCATCTGTACGTTTTAGAGCTTCATAGTCGGGAAAAGAGTACTAAATTGTTACGTGGTATATGTCCTCCTGTATGTCAGCGAATCTACTCAAAGATGAAGAAGAGACGAAGCAAAAGAAATGTGGTTCCACTGAGGACGCCATGGACTAAACATGAAGGAAACGGCGAAGTTTTAGAAAAATAGCAAGAAGAAGGAAACTTATACTTAAGCTTAAGAAGAGACAGTTGGAATTTCTAGGGCACATAATGAGGAAAGAGGGCTTGGAAAATCTGATACTCACAGGACAGGTTGAAGGCAAGAAGGAGAGAGGAAAACAACGATTAAGCTTGAGTAAATGGTGTGCGGAACAGGGTTTAGGAGAAATAACAGAAAGCTAAAATTTATTAAGAGCTACAAAAGTAAGGATGTTGTGGAGAGCCGTGGTCGTCTACTTTCTGATTGAACACGGTATGTAAAGAAAGAAGAATCGGTACTTGATATTTGCCCAATTCTAGAGTTTATTCCATAGAAACTGTCATCAATTGTTTTCATATTTTTACTCTAGTTTGTTTGAATTTCTTAGGGCTGATTCATGTGTTTTTTTTTGTCTTCCTTGAATATTATGAAGCTGCTAGAATTTGCTGAAATTCTTTTATTTATACATATGGGTATTTGCCTGTAATTTTTGCTAATGTATGCTGAGTTGTTGTTTGGCGCGCGCGCACACACACACACATATATATATATATTATGAAATGGACAAAGTTCGACAATTATTTTAAGACATTTTTTTATGTTTATACATTCTTTTTTATAGATACAAATATTTAGGTAAATGCTCTGTTTATAATAAACAGTATTAACAACATTTAACAGCCTGAATGTCCGAGAAATTTTCATAGAAAATATGGGTCCTCTGACAGGAATCGAACCTGTATCCTATCCGGAACCGTGATATAGTCTGACGTGCTTTACTGATTTAGCCACAGAGGAGCGTTCGGTTAGCAAGGTCGAATTTACTGTATTTAAACTTCAATCTTCTCTGAATCTCTCACGTACATTCATATCTGCTCATGGTGTATTCAAATGTAAACAAATGACGTCAAACATTATGAAATGGACAAAGTCCGACAATTATTTTAAAGACATTTTTATGTTTATACATTCTTTTTATAGATACAAATATTTAAGTAAATGATCTGTTTTATAATAAACAGTATTAAACAGCATTTACCTGCCTGAATGTTCGAGAAGTTTTCACAGAAAATATTCGTCCCTCGACAGATATGGATTTAACTGAACTTAAGAAATGAGCAGATATGAATGTACGTGAGAAAATCATGGAAAATTGTAGTTTAAAGACAGTAAAATCGACATTGCTAACCGAAACGAATAGGATACAGGTTCGATTACTGTCGGAGGGCCTATATTAATTTCTATATATATATATATATATATATAATGGACATTCAGGTCGGTAAATGGTAAAAGCTGTTTTATTATAAACAAATTTTACCTACATATTTATATATATAAAAAAAGAAATGAGTAGATGGAAATGAATATTCTGAGGTTGTAGATAGAAACAAAAAATGTCTTATATATATATATATATATATATATATATATATATATATATATATATATATAAAAGTATAGGATTGGTAGATACGGAATAAATTCAATAACCGATAGATAGATAAAAAATACTATTCTTAAAAAGAGTGCTCAATACAGAGTAGAGCAAATATAATTATTTATTCGAAAATTATAACATAAACATGATATAAAATCACTAAAAATAAAAAATAGCCATTTGTTTCAACACTTCTGGTGTCTTACCAAGTGATGGTGTTGAATATACATTCTACATTCAACACCATATATATATATATATATATATATATATATATATATAAATAAATTAAATAAAAATAAAATTCAATAATAGTGGATCAGTTTTACTATTTATATTATTAGGACTCACTTGGATTAATTACCCAGGGAGTTTTACCTTTATGATTATATATATATATATATATATATATATATATATATATATATATATATATATATATATAGTGTGTCGTGTCGATGTGTGCAGGTTTAGATAGATATAA
>CAHIKZ030000072.1:122500-127500 GCA_903632075.3 Acanthosepion pharaonis
ATATGCTGTTTTAATGTTATTTCAATGTCGACGTCAGACGTTTCGATCTAGTAGACCTTCTTCAGGACATAGTTATTAAAACATAATTAACATTAGACGATATTCAAGTCAACATGAAAAGACGATAGACATAAGACAAATCAAAATAGAATAACTGAAATTCTTAAGATCAGCGTTCCGTTTCACAATATGATCACGTCGGCGTCACGTATATATATATATATATATATATAATTACGAGGATTTGAAAGAATCATAATTAAGTAATTCATCGAGTTTGATAGAAACCTCAACAGAATGCAGAAAGCACTGGACGGCCGTTTCGTCCTATATTTGGGACTTCATCAGCAGTGCGCATCCACTACTGAGAATTGAAACCCGAACAGTTACATTAATTTTTTCTCCTTATTTTTCATTTGTTCTTTTCTTTTTCTTTTCTTTCTCTCTTCATCTTTCCTATTTTGTTCCCCTCTCCCATTTTTTTTTTTTTTTTTTTTTTTTTTTAATTAACCCATTATGTTCCCCGGTATAAAACCTACAATAAAATTCTCTCACGCTCTCAGTCCTCTCTCACCATTTCATTCTCTCTCAATTTTTCATATCCTCTCTCTTTCCTCTCTCACATTCGCATTCACTCTTACTCTCCCTCTCAAAACTCTCTAGTTCATTCTTTCCATCTCTCTCGACCTGGATATCCTGGAGCAAGACGTCTGGTCGGGATGTTTTGAGAAGCGTGGCACCACCTTTTAATTGCTGTTGTTCCGCCGGTCCATTCTGACTCGGAGTGATAGCGCCAGACATGGGCAAGGGAAAACCCCACCAAACTGGGGTCAAAAGAATATGAAAGTATAAAAATAGATTTTTATCATAAAAATACCCGCAATATATTTTTGAAAAAAAATATCAGCAATACATTTTGAAAAAAAAAGTATTACCAACAATTCAGACAGTCGCGTTCCATGCGTAATACACGCATAGACGATCATGTATCTTTTGATATATGACTGACGAGGCAGTTTATTTTTCCCGTAGTAGGTTGCCATTTCTTTCTGCGGTAGACCAGTTGCCATCCAAAGCTATAGAATCCTGCTATTTACCCATAACAGGGTGGGGAGAAGAAGAGGATTCATACCTTTCTCAAGGGTATTAGCTCGTAAGTGAATGTAATGGATTCGACTGGAATTCGAACTCGGCTCTCCGATTCCTCAACACTAGCCGCTATCCATTACGCCACTATGTTTGAAAAAATACCTGCAATACACTTGACTTTGTACAGAATTTCTCCTTTCAAAAATACGTCAATGAAACTTTATCTACAAAGTGATTTCTTACGAAGAATATACATTCTATACATACATAAAAACTTGTCGGCTTTAAATAACCCATTGAGGTGTTGATATGCCGTAAAATAAAATAAAACAAACCAAACCAAACCAGACTCTCTACAAAAAAAAACATCTTTACAAAAATGTGTCAATGAAACCTGATGTAAGAACTGATTTCTTACAAAGAATACATATTCTATTCATACGAACCTATCCTAAAAATCTTGTCGGCATTAAATAACCCATTGAAGTGTTGATATACCGTAAAACAAAATAAACCAAACCAAACCATTTTCATCTCTCTAAGCAAGTTTTTTTTTTAACAACGTCTGTTTCTATTGTCCTTTTCCTATTTTCGAACAAGATTTTTTTACAGTGCGGTTCACTCTGTATAGGGCCCGGGAGACACTCAAGGTAGAAGGTTAGAGGGTAAGAGGCACAGATTATGCAGATATATTGGGAAGATAACGTTTAACCCTTGACTTGAACAGGTTAAGATTATAGTGATCAGGAAAACGTCATCTTGAGAGTCGTTTCCTCAGAGCAGTAGTTTGCGGGAAGAGGCTGCTAGAGTGGATAGCGAAAGATGCCTGCCAAAAGCTAAGCAAATTATTAAGAAAGAGGAAAATTCCGTTAGAAACAAAGATATAAAACGTACTAGCCTTTGACGTAATATCAGTCCTGCTATATAGCATTGAATGCAAGTGGATCTCCTCATAGAGGAAGAAAAGACTTAAAGCAAAAGAAATGTTGTTCTACAGAAGCACGCAGAGAGACCATGAGCCGAAAACATGACAAACTTTTAGACAAAATGGAAACAAGAAAAATATCAATATACTTATCACCAAGAAGAAACATTTGAAATTTCTAGGACATAGAATGAGGAAAGACGGCTTGGAAAATACGATACTCACACGAGATATTGAATGCAAATTGGACAGAGGAAAACAACGGATAACCTACCTTGCGAGTAGAGATATTAAATAAAAAAGGAAGTAGTCGGGAGCCGTGATCGCCTAAGTCATAAGTAGTTCTAAGCTTTTGAAAAATATTGTTTGGAAAATAAGTTAAAAGGAATTGTTATTCTATCTGTCACTTAGTATAATGTTATACGAAGAGATCGATTTGCTTTTTTACGTCTTATCAACCCTGTGCGTATTATTTATTTTAGATTGTAAGAATAATTCATTTTTGTGAGTGATATGGCTTTAATAATTTTGGGGTATTCTTCTTTGCTTCTAACGAAAACATATAACTTTATATATATATATATATATATATATATATATATATATATATATATACAGGGTGACCCAAAATAACGAGATTTTTTGAAGTTCGTATTGCCAGACATGAGCAAGTGGCAACACTGCGTGACAGTCACCTTGAGCAAGTAAACATTTCGCCATTTAGAATTCAAGATGAAATTCACAGTATCCCAGCTGAGATGTCAATGAGGAATCTCAACAGCAGATTTCAAGAATGCATTCGTACAGGAGGACGCCATCTACAGGACGTAATTTTAAAAAATTCCATCATTGTTTCTTAAATGGCATGTTTTAAGGTTTCAATTATTATGAATAAAATAGTTTTCTTCCATTACTCTTGGTTTTATTGGATTGTTAAAAGTTCCCATTTTTTGGGTTACCCTATATATATATATATATATATATATATATATATATATATATATATATATATATACACTAGTTGTAATGTTATAAAATAAGAAATTATACTCGTCAGGGAAAAATTTAGGTGCCTTGATTTGTGAATAAACAAACCAATACCAAAGGGGAAAAAATGGTACAAACAAGAAAGAACAGAGAACATGTACGTTAGCCGAAAGTAATCGTCTAGCCTCCAAGTTATATATATATATATATATATATATATATATATATATATATATATATATATATATAAAATATACCACGGTTTACATATAACCAGTCTAGCTTGGAGCTTGTGTAAATAATATGTTTGAACCAGAATTTAGAAGAGACTGCAGAAAGACAAAATTTACTAAAATCTGCAAAGGACAGGAAGATGTGGAGAATATGATCGCAAACCCTAGAGAGCCTGAAAAAAAGTTCTGAAAGGACAAGGCACATAGAAGAAGAAGAAGAAGAAGAAGAAGAAGAAGAAGAAGAAGAAGAAGAAGAAGAAGGTGATATAATCTGTTGCCAGAATAGTCAATCATTTGCAAAAAGGTGAAAACCTGCAAGGAGCTAAAAAATCTGGAATTCAACTGTTTCAGCCTGAAAAAGGGGTTAATCATGGGCCCGCCCTGACAGTACCTCATATGTCTGCGTGGGTGAAATACAATTGGGTTGTATAGGAAGCCAGAAAAACCTTAAAAAAAATTAAAGGGGTTAACTCTCTACCTTGGTCCGCCAATACAAGGTTTTTGGTACCTTCATGGCGATTGGGTAAATAATTTCCTAATCTTTATTATTTAAAAAAATAAAGGATCAGTCGAACTAATTAAATAAAAAGGGAGGAGAAAATCAACTAAAAAGAACTTTAGTTTATTAACCTAACAAGTTCTTTCCTATTTCTATATATTTTTCACACACACACACACACACACACACACATACACACACACACATACAAACACACACACACACACACACACACACACACACACATATATATATATATATATATATGTATATATAGATTATCTATCTCTCTCTCTCTATATATATATATATATATATATATATGTTTATTCAATTTGCATCGATAATATATATATAATTTGTAAACTAATATCTTTCTTATATATATCATATGTATTCAATTTGCATCGTATAATATATATATATATATATATATATATATGATAAAATTATATATATATATATATATGTGTGTGTGTGTGTGTGTGTGTGTGTGTGTGTGTGTGTGTGTGTGTTTTTGAACAATAAAAAATATTAAAATATTAAAAATTAAAATCTTCAGACACACTGGGTTGTATATTAATATTCTTTCGTTTTTATTATTTCAGTTAGATTCCTCGACTAGTTTCGACCAACATGGCCATCATCAGGAGAGAACAAAAAATTCTGCTTGATAGTAGCAGTGAACTACAGAAATGAATATCTTGATGGAGAAAATTAACTTTTGTCTGCAGTTTTCATTTGTTTTTTTATTTTTTTAATATGAATTTTGGTCATTCCATGTGTGGTCAAACAATCTCCTTTAAGTTTGTTATTTAAGAAAAGAGCTGGATGGATTCATGCTGCTCTTAATACCCTTGGTAATTTTGACAGTTTTATTGGTTCCTAGAAAGGGTGTGTGTGTCTGTTAAGTGTGTGTGTTATTTGGTTCTTAGGGAGGGAGTGAGTATGATGTGTGTATGTGTGCATATTACTATGGGTGTGTGTTATCATTTGGCTCATTAGGGAGTGAGTGAGTATGATGTGTGTATATTCGTGTGGGTGTATGTATAAGTGTGAGGCCTCAACACCTCCGCAAGCATATTTGTGTGTGTGAGAAATGTGGGTAGGTCCTGATTTATGGGGTTATATATTAATACTATCTATATCTATCTATCTATCTATCTATATATATATATATATATATATATATATTGGATAGATGTGAGTTTAATGTCCCTAGGTTTTCACGCTTTAGCGATCGTCAGGCAAACCCTCAACGACCACA
>CAHIKZ030000072.1:132500-180000 GCA_903632075.3 Acanthosepion pharaonis
TATTCATGAAATAGTAAAATTTCGAAGTTTGTTTGTAAGCAAATTAGATATTTCTGTCCATTTTTTCCATACGATCTTTAAAAGTAAATGCTCACAAATTAGTAAAAGCTATGTCTGTCACTTTTGCTGGCTGGGGTAAGTACATAAAACCTCAGCTTTCACATAGAGTGCAATGTTTTTTTTTTGTTGCTTTCTTTTACAATTTTTTACTGTTTTTAAATTGCATATTTTTCCTTGTCATGGTTCATAATTAGAATTCTAGTTTGAATATATTTTCATTAAATGTATATAATACCAAATATGTTAACTTCATTTGGATTTATTCCAGAAATAGTAACATTTTGAAAACAGTTTGTAAGCAAAAAACCTCCGGAAATTAGATATTTCTGTCCATTTTGTTATAGGATATTTAAAACTAAATGCACCCAAAAATTGATAAAAGGTATGTGTCTATTTTTTTAGTACAGTTGAATCTCGGCTCACTAATCTAATTGGATCCTGAAGCCCGTTCGTAACCCAAAATGTTCGTAACCCGAAATGTTCGTAACCCGAAACTATTTTTCCAATAAGAATCACTGTAGCACGTAAGTGAATGTAATAGATCCGACTGGAAGTTGAACATCCGATTCCTCAAACCGAGCTGCTAACCATTGCTCCACTGTGCCTCCGACCGAATAGTTTTATAGGTCGATCTCATATCTTCGAACAATAAAATAAATCTATCCTCGCTTTAATATATACCACCCAGGTTCATTATTTAACATAAAACAGATAATTTAAAAGTAAGTAAAGATCGATCTACAAATTTGACGATAAAGTATCAACAATAAAAAATTATGAAAATGCTTCATCTAAGAAAATATGACAACATCAAACAATTGCTTCTAAAACTCTTACTAGATAAAGAAGAATGTTGTGATATCATTAACTTTTATAGTCGATATCGAATACAGTAAAATATTTCATAATTTGCTTTTGGTGATTCATATTTAAAATTCTGATTTGAATATATTTTACTTTCAATCTATAAAATACCAAATATGTAATCTTTCACACAGAGTGCAATGTTGATTTTCTAAAACAAAAAAAAAAAAAAAAAAAAAAAGGAATGGCCAACCTGACCTATTGCCCAGTACTAAATCTCTAGATACTACCAAATTATCGAAGAAAACCAAGAGATAGGACTCAAGACAACCCTTCCTGAAGTAGAATGTATGGCCTGTAATTGAAATGAAAGAACTGATGGCACATACACTGAGTCCATCATAAAACTCCAAGATATACGGTACAGCGATTCTATTGTCTACTTCAAGAGTCTCGATAAAATCCAAAGAAGGATCTGCAATGTAATCGATACTGACCTGGCATTTCGGCTTCAGTCACTTTCTCAAAGACGTAATGTGGCTTCTCTCTGTCTTTTCTACAACTATTCTCATGGCAACTGATCTGACGAGCTATTTTCCCTGGTGACTCATCTGCATGAATTTAAGCGTGCTACTAGGTTGGCATCTCGGTCCCACCCTTTTACTGTCGAAACAGTTAAATATAACTGACTATTCTACACCAACAGCTTCTTCTCTCGCACTTCCCAACAGTAGAACTCCCTTCCTCTTACTTGCTTCCCTGATAACTATAATTTTCAAACATTTAAATGTAATGTCAATTGACATCTTCTGATGCCTTTATCCTTTCTACAAACACCCCTATTCACTCTTACTTTCACTCTCTGTAACGCCTTGCGTGCTAATGAGACTTCCGGTTTGCTGTGGGTGAAATGTTTTAAAAATAAATCTAGTCTGGTGCCTCTGTTGCGTACTTAGAGATTCTTGATAAAATTCAAAGACGAATCTGCAATGTTATCGGTCCTGATCTGGCATCTCGGATTCATTCACTTTCCGACAGTTGAAACAGTTAAATGTAACCGCCTTTTCTACTCCAACAGCTTCTTCTCTTGCACTTCCCTGCAGTGAAACTCCTTTCCCCTTACTTGCTTCCCTGATAACTATAATCTTCAAAAATTTAAAAGTGATGTTAATCGACGTCTTCTGATGTCTTGAACCCCCCCTTTCTTCTTTTTATCCCTATATTCAGTCTTTTCTGTTACGTTCATTCTCTGTAACTCCCTGCGTACTAGTGGCAATCTCGCCTTGCTTGGACTGAAATGCTTAAAAAATAGAATTTACTAAATACTAAAAACTTAAAATACTTCGGTGTCTAGATCAGTCATAACGCATTTATTTATTGATTTATAGAATCGTTTTCTACGGCTTGTCAACCTATTACAGTTTATTTAAAGCCAGAAAATATTTTAGATCGTAAGATTTTTTTGGACATAATATTGGTTGAGTGAGACAGAAACAAGAAAGGCAGGGACAATGGTATGCTTGTAGGTAGAGTAAATAATTTTTTTTTTTTTATCTCAGATGCACACTGGTAAAAGAAGCCAGGTGAAAAGATGACTTGAGATGACCCTCTGCTGGGGGCGTAGATTTACATTTCAGCCATAGCCATTGGGTACTTTAGAAGTGAACACCTGTGGGATTTACCCGGCTTAATATGTGCGCGCAAGAGTTTTAGAACGTTAGACAGCGAAAGGGATACAGACCCCCCCCACACACACACTTCTCAGACACCACAGACTTAGAATATGGGAAGCTTTACGAAGGCAAATACAACGGACTGACCGAGCGTGATGAAATCTGGAGTTGAATAAAATTCAATGTTAACTATGAGTGATTCATGATTCATTAGCCGAGAGGCCCACTTCATTACTCACAGATAATAAAGAAAAAGGAAATAGTGGAGAGCTGTGATACGTTACGTCTTAGGTATTTCCTGATGTTTAAAATTTTTTCTTTGAAAAAATCAATAGGAATTATATTTAGCATAATACTGCATGAAGAGATCGATTTGTTTTTACGATTTATCAACTTTAGGTGGATTATTGAAAGCCAAAATATATTCTGGATTTTAAGAATTATACATTGTTTTGTGAGTAAAAATGGGCAAGAAGACTTGAGAAGCCCATTTTCTTGAACAAAATACTGTTTTAATGGAGAGTGTTGGAGCATGCCTACGGACGATAATGGGTATACCCCCGTTCCCATAAATACATCAGAGAGGATTCCCCAGGAGCTAAGGACAGAGGCCCGTCTCGGGAAACAGCTACCCGATCCCATTTTATGGGGAATTTTTGGTTGAGCCTACAGGATCGGCAACCACACATTAAATTCGGCCTTCTGCCACATCTTACTGCGTGGGACAGTTGGTTGATACCGTCTGCAGATCATTGTGGAATTTACTTGACTCATTACGAGTAGATGACCTTCTACGCGCCACTGGTGAATCTTATATGTGCTGTTCTTGTCCTAAGTATTATCGTTCATTACCAACCTTCGTATGATTATTCTATCCAGTAACCTTCTCTAGGTTACAACAGAGAGATCTTATAAATTCCAGTCGACAATAACGCAAATTGTTCAGTCAATGACTAATATTTCCTATATGGAAACGGCTTATCTCACAATTATTGATTTGTTTTTTTTTGGGCTTATCAACATTTTACAGATTATTTAAAACCAGAAATTGTTTTTATATCAATTTTTGGAAGATAATAATAGTCTTCTTAGTTACCTCCCCTGAAGTGGTCGTCAAGCGATCGTGTACTCACTCAGCGTTCTTCACTTCAAAAGTAAATATTTCAGATGAACGAAATAAATTTTGCCCTTGAAAATGATGAATACTACAATATTCGTCTTGAAATATACAACAGCCTGAAGATGACATTGTCCTATGTCGAAAGTACTCGGAATAAAATAATATCTATCAACACGGCGATTTTCTCTCATCCTTTAATAATGAAACCAAAAATCTTATCCGTGAATATGAAAGGATCCAAATGAAAATAAGTAAACAAAACTTGTCTAAATTATTCAATGAAACATGTCTCAATATATATATATATATATATATATATATATATATATATATATAATGAGATAATATATATAAATTTTTATATACGAAGAACAGTTTCGAAGGAAAGATGCATGACAAAGTGAGCTAGGTTTGTATATGTTGATGTGACTACACATGCGTATCCAACGATAGATGATGGAAATTTAAAAATAATTGTGTTGGGTATATACTCTAGACAATTTCATTTAGATTCGTTTTCTTTTTGATTCCATCATCTTTGTTATAAATACCCGACATTGTGATGACAGAAGATCTGCCAAGAATGGTGAAACGTTGTAAGATCATGGATGCAAATTTACTGTCGATGAACTAAAAAAAAAAACACTTTTTAAACAATTTCGTCATAGTGAATTGGTTTCTCTTTTAATCAGAATAACATGTTCTTATATCAAAATTGTGGCCAGTCTCATTACTGTGAGCGACTAATGCATTTAATGTGTTGTTTTTGAAAATATCTCTTTTGTGTTCATATAATCTTTTATTTAAACCTTTTGTGGTTTTTCCAATATATTCTTCCTGGCAAACTTTATGGGTAATTTTATGAGCCTTTTGTTTCGCATTGAATATGAAATAATTACGGTATTGGAGGATCTTGAAAATATTTACAAGGCATTTTATCTTTTCGTGTAAATACTGTGGGCTGCAAATTTTCAGTGCTCAAGTAGAACCCGATAATTGTTCCGGATTTTATTTTGTTGTTATGATGGGTATAGAAATATATTAGATCATTTTTATTAGTTGATTTTTGATGGGCACTAAGTTTTAATCTGCTGTTAACGCTGTGTAGCATGATATTTAGAAAGGTAACGTATTGTATTCTTCCATTTTGGATATATATATATTCTATTGTATGTTTGCCTTTGATTAGTTTATCTACATGATCAGGTAAATCAGTATTACGAGGCTATATTAATAGAGCATCATCAATATATTGGAAGTATGTTGATAATTTATGTAAAATATTTTGAATTCGAAAAATTTTAAGAAAATACATGCCATCACACCACTATGAGGCGATACCACTGTTAATCAAAATCTTTTTTTTTTGTCATAATTATTAAATATGAAATTGCTGATGAGAAGGTAGATTTTTTTTATTATTTTGCCTATTGGTAGGGAGAGGTTTAATTTTGATTTTAATTTGATGCTTTTTTAAAAGAAATTTATGCATTTTTCAATCGGATCGTTAGTGTAAAGTGAATTTATAACTAGACTGGTCATAAGTTGGTCAGCCATATTTGCTTCCCTTAGTTTTTTTTTTAACTTGGTTGCTTGAATTTTTTTATATAATAGACTGATTGTTTCAAGAAGAGGGGTAAAAATTTTATGTCTTTAGCCTGTTTGTGAGGAGTTACAATTTGTAGTTTTTAAAACGTTTCTTTTGAGCTCATATATTCTTTTATTTCAAATTCTTGAGGTTCCTCCAGTATATTCTTCCTGGCAATCCTTAGCGGTGATAAAGTAAATTTCTGCTACAAGGTTTGATTGGTTGTTCTGTTTTGTATTGATTAAGAATTTTAATATTATAGATGCATTTGTGAAAAAAATTATGTTGAGTTTAGATAAATTATTTTAGATTGTAGTTGAGACAGAGTTAGTATATATATATATATATATATATATATATATATATATATGTGTGTGTGTGTGTGTGTGTGTGTGTGTGTGTGTGTGCGTGTGTATATGTATATATATGTTTGAGTCTGTGTAAGCTACAGACTTAATGATATACATTATGTAAACACACACATATATAAGTATATATATTTATATATACATATATAATTATAATGTTAAGTATATATCTAAGTATAAATAAAATTATATTGTTTAGTATTTGCTGTGTTTATGAGCGAATATTATTCAACATTGGGGATACGTTTTTTGTATATATATATATAGTGTGTGTGTGGTCATCGTAATCAATATTGAATGGTGATGGAAGCTTCAAGCCATACGACATGTATATACATATAAGCCATATCTATCTATCTATCTATCTATATGTATATTATATGATAAAAATATAGTTATAAAGTATGCTGTATTTATGGGTAATCATTGCGTTGAAGCATCAACATTGATCTCACTGTCCATCTTTTATATATATATATATATATATATATATATATATATATATATATATATATATGTGTGTGTGTGTGTGTGTGTGTGTGTGTGTGTTGTGGTATATCTATATTTTCTTATTTCTAGTGAAATATAGATCAAATATGGAATGATAGGATAAGGAACAAATAGCAAATGCTTATAAACCTTTTAGTTTTTGATTTCATTGAAGCTTCATCAGAGGAAGAAATATTTCATTTTCTGATGAAGCTTAAATAAAAAGCGAAATTTCTTAGACTTATAAACGTCTCCTATTTGCTTCTTATCGCATATATATATATATATATATATATATATATATATATATATATATATATATATATGATGTGAATGTAGAATAAAAGCTTTTATTCTACATTCAACACCATCACTTGATAAAACACCAGAAGTGTTGAAACAAAATGGCTATTTTTGTAGTGATTTTATAACATATTTATCTTATAATTTTCAAATGAATAATTATATTTGCTCTACTCTGTATTGAGCACTCCTTTAAGAATAGTATTTGTTGGTTATTGGAATTTATTCCGTATACACAAATCCTATACTTAGGTATACACACACACACTAACACACACACACGCGCGCGCACACACACACACACACACATATATATATATATATATAAACATGGATAGATGTTAATACAATCCTGAATAAAGCAATTAAATATATACATTACCTATCTATCTATCTATCTATCTATCTATCTACATCTATATATATATTTATCTCATTTAGATCGCACTTAGATAGATAGATAGATAGATAGATAGATAGATAGATAGATAGATAGATAGATAGATAGGAAAAACGTATATATATATATATGGATAGATATATGGGTAGGTATGGACAAATAAACTGATATGAAGACATAATTACATATGAAGAGATGTACCTATTCTTTCTCGAACATTGAGATATAGAAATGAGATAGATAGTTAGATAGATAGATAGATAGATAGATAGATAGATATCAACAGACTGGCATAGATAGATAGATAGATAGATAGATAGATAGATAGATAGATAGATAATGAACAGATTTTGATATATAATGAATAGATTCCGATAGATAGATTGATATGAACAGATTGAAATAGATATATACACAGATAGATATGAACAGATTGAGATAGATAGATAGATAGATATAAACAGATTGAGAGAGATCTGAACAGATCGAAATAGATAGATATGAACCGATTGAAATAGATAGATAGATAGATAGATAGATATGAGAAGAAAGTAATAGTTTACTAGAGAGGTAAACAGATCTATGAACGTTTTTGCTGAGATCAATAACCATCGAGGCCACACTGACTTTCCTGCACGCACGCTCGCTCGACTTCTTAATTTTGCATCCTCTAGATGCCATCCTATAACGCAGCTCAAACAAAGCCACGCCTACTGCAACATTCTGTCTTCCGTTCTACTTGAGTGACAGACCTCTGCATGAAAACACCAACACAAGCTCCGTTCACTTTTGGCTTCCTCCTTCCTTGTCTCTGTTTGCAGCTTGCTGGTCGAGGTTTTACAGTCCCGCCCCTTATCCTGTCCGATTTTCTTTCCACAGCGTAGATGTCAATCAGTGGTCGTAAGGAACTGAGATGGTAACGCCTTCTTCGTCTTTCCCCTTTCTTTTCTTTCGTTTCCATATTTCTACTCCGAAAAAAAAAAAAGAAGAAGCTCCTTTGATGTGGGCTAGCTTCATTTTTTTTTACTTTCACTTTCACTTTCACTTTCACTTTTATCTTATGGTCTTGTCTTTTGATTTGATCATTATTTCTGCCTAGTTTAAAACGTTATCCTGGCCAAAAAAACTCAATACAGACACTTGATTAAGTTCTAACTGAATACGTTGCCTTGAAAAGTGACCGTATTCTAAATAAGTCATTATTTATTGAGATAATTCTTCCAAGTGCTCATAAATTATAACGTTTGGCGCCATATATTTTGTGCGATTCGGACATATTTATTTAATCATTTATTCGAATGAAGATCGTGCTTTCACTACAGTATATCGGGCTACATTTTCTGCATGTTGCATTTTCTCGACTTTAATTCTAACCGGAGTATCATCTTATATACTTTATTCCGAAAGATTCATTGGTCGATATCAAAATATGAAGTACAAAGTTCGTAGAAAATATGGGCTGAAGGATTAATTAAAGAAAAAATATCAATCCGAATAATGTGTGGAGGGAATGATAAGATGATAGGTGAAACTGTCCCCATCTTGCATTGATTCTATGACCACACTGTCTATGCTCTCTCATATATTCTGATGACTTTAAACAAATATGCAGACGAAATAATGTGAACATGGCAATAAAATTGCATTGTGATTGTCAGTTCTGAGATCATCGGACAATATAGTAAAGTTTATGCAATATATCATTCTCTCTCTCTCTCTCTCTATATATATATATATATATATATATATATATATATATATATATATATATATATATATATATATATATATATATAAAGGTGGACTGACGATTGCGTCTAGCATGAAACAGACTGTCGCCTATAAGTGTTGACTTCTATGTTCACTTTTATATTTACACACGCTCTATCTCTGATACTGATCACTTTATCCCATAAATATAGCACATCCTAAGACTATATTTCTTCATCTTTATATCTTATATATATATATATATGTGTGTGTGTGTGTGTGTGTGTGTGTGTGTGTGTGTGTGTGTGTGTGTGTGTGTGTAAGTATGTACGTATGTATGGTTTGAAAATGAAAATAAAGACAAATTGGTTTAAAAATTACATCGGAATATATTGTTAAGTTTAAGTTTTGTATCATTATATATATATATATATATATATATATATATATATATATATGTGTGTGTGTGTGTGTGTGTGTATTACGGACAAAAAATGAAATGAACAATTATTTTAACACATTTTTTATGTTTATCTATAAAAAGGACGTATAAACACAAAACATGTCTTAATATATATATATATATATATATATATATGCATATGTAATATATATATATGTGTGTGTGTGCAAGTATGTACATATGTATGGTTAAAAAATTACAATTGGAAAGAAATCTTAGTTCTTGCAGATGCGTTTTGTCTTCCGACTTTATCAGGGCAAAGAATAAAAGCGAAATGTTTTACAGCCATATTTACATACAAAACATTTCATTGCTTGCCTTGAGAAAGTTGAAAGACAAAACGCGGCGACAAGAACTAAGATTTTTAAACCATACATATGTACATACTTGCATACACACACAGACACACACAGACACACACACACACACACACACACACATATATATATATATATATATATATATATATATAATGATACATTGCATACACTTTACTGTTATTGTCCGATGTAATTTTTAAACCAATTTGTCTTTATTTTCAAAATTATTTTTGGGAAATTTAACTATATATATATATATATATATATATATATATGTAAGCAAATATATGGATATAGATCCGACAGTATGAAGAAAAATACAGAAAAAACAAACAAAAATTTTAACATGCAATTATGCTGTATTAATGTTAAAAGACGACGTTTGACGTTTCGATCTATTTAAAACCATCTTCAGGGACATTTTTATTTAAACATAATTAACATTAGAACATATAAAAATTTAACACAAAAGACGATATATATACACACACACACACACACACGCATATATATATATATATATATATATATATATATATATATATATATATATATATATATATATATATATATTTTTGTGTGTAAATATATGAATGAGCACAAAACAAAAACTTAGCCGACGCTAAATATATATTTCATCTGAAAATTTTACAAATATATATATATATATATATATAACACGGTAATTGTTATTTTTAGTGGATACACTTATGCGAATAGACGTTCGTTTGTTTATTAAACGATATATGTATTTATTTTCGCCTACCGGCCTGAATATTCACAAAATCTTATCAAATATAAATATGCACTCTCCGGCAGGATTCGAACCTCCGTCGCCCTGGGCAGAGGGAAAACGTTATTATATCCGTCTTGCCTTAACTGATTCGGCCATGAAGAAGTTTTGACTATCAAGCAAGCTCTAAAAAGAGCCTCGAAATTATCATAATTTCCTTGAAATTATCACAACTGTTTAGTTGCATATATATATATATATATATATATATATATATATATATATATATATATATATATATATATATATATATATATATATGTTTGTGTTAAGAAATATACATACTATATTATATTAATTGCACAACTCCGAATTTCATGCCGAAGCAATTTTCAATTTCCATGTACTGGAAATATATTTATATTCTGGGTTGATACCGTTTTTTTTTTTTAATTTTCTGTTTCACGCAAGATATAATATTGGTGGGGTGGAATATTAGTTTCTTCCCAAAATATGAATAAAAATAAATATTTCCAGCACTTGAAAATTGCTTCGGCATGAAACTCGGAGTCGTGTCATTAATGTAAGATATTATGCATATAATATATATATATATATATATATATATATATATATATATTAAATAACCCTGTTACTTCACATTGAGCACTGTTTTTTATTTACACTATAGAGTACTTATAGTTATTTGTACGCGATCGCTCGCTCGTATACGTATCTATCTATATTTACCCATTCGGTTACACACACACACACACACACACACACACACACATATATATATATATATATATATATATATATATATATATATATATATGTTGTGGTGTCCTCCCTCTAAAGAGTCTATGTTGGACTCTTCCGCCTACTATAAGATTAGTAGGAGAGAAGGCCTTGGGGGAACAGTCGAATAGATTGATCAAACTGTCGAACTCTCTGCCCCGGCACAGAGGAACTCGGACGAGGCTTTGCTGCTGGGCAAAGTTCCGTCCGGGGAGGTAGACAGGCCCTGAACTCGTTTAAGCGGGTTCAAAGGGGATATTTTTGGCCGAGCCTACGGGCTTGGAGTACCCACAATAAACCGGCCTTGTGCCACAAAGATCCCTTCGTTGGGCGGGGGCTGTTAAATATTAACAGTCGTATAGATTGAACGCTGGGTCATCCGACATACCCTCACTAGTCGTGTAATACTTTTCTGTTGTACTTACTGTTTAATATATAATATATCTGTAACACTTGTTTTGTTATTTCTTTAACCATTTACTTGGTCACAATATCTTGGCGACGAAGGATTTGAATAAACAGACTTCACGTTAAATTATAAAAAGTTTTTTTTTGCCACTGTCTATAACAGTGGTGAAGAAAGGAATTCTAATTAAACTCTATGACAAAATGTATCCAGTGTTATTTACAACACCGACAGTGAAAAAAAAAAAGAAACTCTTCAAAACCATAGGATTTCTACAAGTTCAATTCATTAGTTGGGAAGAAGGTTGGTGAACCTTGTTATTTTTTCCATTCCAACGAGTCAGTAAAATAACTACAAGTCAAACAGACTTATTGTTTTCGCTAATAGGGTAAAGTAAAGATTTATCCCCTCTCCCGCTTTTAAATTTTTCAGTAAAAGAATTGTACAATTCAAACAGACTTGTTGTTGGTTAAGAGGGTAAAGAGAAAAAATTCCCTCCTCTCATTTCTTAATTTTACGTACCACCGCAGTAAAAATGGACGTATTTAAAAGTGCAATGCTAGAGTTGATGAAACACCAACAGGAACAACAACTACAGTTCCAACTAGAACAAGAAGAATACCAGAAGATATTTGATGAAAAACACCTAGAAATTCAGGTTAGAGAACAGAAACTGGAAGAAATGCTCTTTCAAACACAGAATGAGCAAAGGCACTTGTATAATATATCCATCAAAAGCCAAAATGAGGGCAGCGAAAACGCGTTCTCTCAAAATGTTATATGGAGTCCTATTTAAAACTTTACGTTTGCACATGAAGAAGAAATTAAATTCTCTTCGGACTTTAAGCATTACGAAAACTTATACAATAAGGATTGTGCAAGTTGGGTTGGCCATAAAAAGATTCGTCTACTCATCAGGAAATTAGGCACAGCAGAATATACTAAGTTTCATAACTATATTTTGCCTAAGAAAACCAGCGACTTGAAATTTAAAGAGGTGGTTCAATCCTTAACAGAAGTCTTCAGTCCAAAAAAATCACTGTTCCACAAGCGTTGGAAATGCATGAATCTCACCAGCAAAGAAGACGAAGATTATACTACTTTTGTGTGTGTAGTCAATAAACACTGCGAGGATTTCAAATTGGCAGAGTTAAGTGCCAATAATTTTAAATGCTTAATTTTCGTCCAGGGTTTGATTTCAGCGAAAGACGCCGAAATACGTCGTAGGGTACTCAACAAGCTTGAAAACGAGCCCGACGTTACTTTACAGAAAATTACCGAAGATTGCCAATGTTTTGTGAGTGTTAGAGAAGATTCGAAAAACAGTGGCGTGGTTCACATTAAAAAAAAAAACGCCAAAGAAAAATTAAAAAGAGTCAACCAAAAAATAATAAAGTTTCTGTGCCGTCAAGACAATGTTTCTTGGTGTGGTCAATGACATTGGTATACAGATTGTCCTTTTAAAGATAAAAAATGTTTTAATTGCAATAAACTGGGACACAAAAGTTCCCACTGCAGAATTAAGAACAAGACAAAAAAAGTTTTGTAAAAATTACCAAGTCTGATGAACCAGAAAGTTGTAAACTCAGGAAATATATTGAAGTGCAAATATTTAACAAAAATATAAGGCTACAGTTTGATTCGGGTTCAGACTTATCCTAATTAATTATCAAACATGAAAAAAACTGGGTAAACTGACTTTGTTAAGAACGAAGCAAATAGCTAAAAGTGTAACTGGCGACCCTATTAAGTTTATGGGCAAACTTATAACGAACGTTTCATTAAAAGGTAAAACTTTAAAACTAAAGGCGTATATTATGAAGAATATGGGTAATTTGTTCGGGACTGATTGGTTAGAACAGTTCTAACTTTCGGATATGCCTATTAACTCATTATATCAAAAAGTCGAAAATTTGACTGACGAAGCAGAAAAGTTGAAAGGTG
This sequence comes from Acanthosepion pharaonis, assembly GCA_903632075.3. Taxonomy (NCBI): domain Eukaryota; kingdom Metazoa; phylum Mollusca; class Cephalopoda; order Sepiida; family Sepiidae; genus Acanthosepion; species Acanthosepion pharaonis. Next base: position 145,683 of record CAHIKZ030000072.1, read on the forward strand.
AACTTAAAAAAAAATTCCCGACGTTTTCAGTAGAGGACTAGGAAAATGCACAAAAATGTCTGCTATGTTTGTGTTAAAGCCAGATATAAACCTAGTTTTTAAGAAAAATGTAACGTTCCATTTGTCTCGTTAAATCAAATTGACGATGAGTTGAATTGACTTGAGGAAATGGGAGTTCTGGCAAAGGTTGAATGGGCATCTCACACAGTTTATATTAAAAAAACCAGCAAAGAAATTCGTGTATGTGCTGACTTCTCTACGGGGCTGAACACCGCCCTAAAGGATCACCATTATCCCCTTCCAAATCCAGAGGAGATATTTGTTGTTCATGATGACGGTCGTCTTTGAGTATAGAATCCAGAGGTTAGCAGTGAATATTTCGAAGACAGTAGGAAAGCGTTATTTAGGTTAGCAGTGGATATTTTGGTAAAAGTAGCAGAGCATAGTTTGTCCTTCTGTTTTTCTTCACCTGACAAGCTGGACTGGACATTCGGTAGACAAAATGGCCGCCTTTTTATACACGACGGATTGAATGTTCTACGTCTTTTGATTGGTTAAGCTTCTATTGGTGGACTATAAAGTGAGTCAAGTCATTTAGCCTAACTCACTAGTTACATATATACACAACAAACTGTAAGAATAATCGCTAAGCACAGTGGAGGAAAATATTTTTTTAAGATTGACTTAAGCGACTTATATCTACAGGGACGAGGAATGCTCAAGCTCCTTTGCATAAACACCCACAAGGGTTTATAAAAATTTTTCAGACTTCCGTTCGAGGTTAGGGTCGCCCCATCCATGTTTCAACAGGTCATGGACACGATGTTAAATGGTCTGGATTTTGTGGTGGCCTATCTTGACGACGTCCTTATGAAAAGCGAGAGCATCGAGGAACACAAATCGCACGTCTGACAGGTGTTCATGAGAATCCAGGATTACGGATTTAAATTAAAAGACGGCAAGTGTGAGTTTTTCTTAGGGAGGATTAAGTACTTGGAGCAAATAATTGACAAAGACGGAAGACGCCCCGACCCAGATAGAGCAATGACAATAAAGAATATAGCAGCACCAGAAAATGAGTCGGCTCTTCAAAGTTTTTTAGGTCTTGCCAATTATTACAACGTTTTCGTCTCATGAATACACAGTTAGTGAATTATTAAGAAAAGATAAAGCGTGAAAATGGACAACCAAATGCCAGGAAGCATTTGAGAAAATAAAGGCGGTCCCTACATCAGATCTGTTCCTGACACATTTCGGTCCAAACCTTGACATCATTTCAAACAGAGATGCTCGCTCCTACGGCATCGGGGCGGGCATTTTACACAGGTTAAAGGATGGATCGGTAAAGCCAATCTCTTACCAGCTAAAAGTGGTTACTCGCAAATAGAAAAAGAAGCCTTAGGAATCATTGTTGCGATGACTAAATTTCATAGATTTATTCAAGGAAAGTACTTTTTGTTGCAGACAGACGATTGTCCATTCTTTACTATCTTTGGAGCAAAAAAGGGTCTGTCAACATATACTGCTAATAGACACATGGCACAGTGGATAAAAGCGTTGGTTAGATCCAGTGACAGTACCCAAAGAGTGTGAGTTCAATACCCGGTTAAGGCAGTGGAGAACTTTCAGAGGGAAATTAGCATGAGATAACTGATAACTGACATCCATCAAACATGGCACGTGGAACTAGAACAGTCTACCCCAGTGAGCGAAATAAAGGGTTCAGTTCGAAATTCCAACCACCTGAAGAAGGCCGGAGCGTACAACGGCCGAAACGTTGTGATAAATATAGCGACAAAGATGAGGACAATAGTCCGAATAATGTAAATAATGTACATAATACCTCATCTCAGTAATATAAACAGATACTGAAAGGCCGAAACGTTGTAATAAATATGGCGACAAAGAGGAGGAGAATAGTCCGAATAATGTAAATAATGTACATAATACCTCATCTCAGTAATATAGACAAATCCCAAAAGTACCTTGTGCAATACTGTCAGGGACCTTCCTATAACAATTGACGAGATAATAGACAAAGTATCCGATGATGAGTTCATAAAGGAAGTAAAAGACAAACTAAATAGTAAAGACCAGAATATCTCAAATGTTTATTCAGTCTGTAACGACATACTAATGTACGGAGACAGAGTAGTAATCCCATGTACACTAAAGAAAATAACTTTAAAGGAATTCCGTGATGGCCATCCAGGAACTTCAAGAATGAAGAGTCTGATGAGGAGTTACGTCTACTGGACCAATATGGACAAGGATATTGGAAACACTGTAAGATCGTGCAAAGGGTGTGCTTTGGCTGCTAAAGCAACCCCGATAAAATTCAATCCCTGGCCTAAAACCGACCTTCCGTGTTCGCGGATACACATCGATTTTGTTGGCCCACTTCATGGTTTTTACTACCTTGTCGTAATTGACAGTTATTCCAAGTGGCCAGAAATATTGAAATGTAAGAAGCTAACCGCGGATGTGACAGTAATTTTTTTACATGAGCTATTTTCCCTTTTTGGAGTTGTTGACTGTCATATTACCACGGCGCCATATCACCCAAGAAGTAATGGGCAAGCAGAGCGTTTTGTGGACACTTTCAAGAGAGCGCTGAGGAAGGCGATAGGTGTTTCCATTGCTACGGCTATACAGCAGTTTATCGTGTAACCCCTAATAGCAGTGCTCCATCTGCTAAGATGCCAGCGGTGGTCATGTTTGCCAGGAAAATAAAAATCGGTATTTGACAAATTTCTTTCGAGTGAAACGAAAGCGGGAAATAGAAATACATTTTTTTTCGTGTATTTGGGAATAATAAACGTCACTGGGAGATAGGAACAATAGACAGACACATTGGTAACATGATTTACATAATTCAGGGAGCGAAGTTTATACCCAAACGTCATGTAAACCAAATTAGAAAACGGTATGAAAGCATAGTCTACAGGGATCCCATAGGAGATGACATGGATGTCGTCTTTGGCACGTTTGAGGTTCCAATATCGTAATCAGTGCCAGAGCTCAGAAGGCCCAAAAGAAAAAAGGAAATTTACGGAACCTTTAGAAATTAACCCGAAAAGAAAAAGATATTGAACATTTTTCATTTCCTACCATGTCTACAGAAAAAGGAAAAGAATGATTAAAAAAAACAAAAAAAACATCTCCTCACTTATGAACTTTGAATTACCAGAAAAGCACAATACGCATTGGATTATTGGAAATTATTAACACTATAATTTACTATTAAACTTATTCACTTTTTCATTATTTAGGAATAACAAAATAACAAAAAGGGGACTGTTGTTAACACGTAAAATATGAGACTAAAAAAAAAAATTTGTGAACATAATTCCTGTATATAGTTTTTTCAAAGTGGTTGTTTCTGATTTTTTTTATGTAAAAAAGAGTTTATTTGGTTGAATAAAAAGTATTGTGTGATAATTATAATAAAAAAGACTCCATACGGATTCAACCTGAAAAGGGGTGTGTGTGTTGTGGTGTCCTCCCTCTAAAGAGTCTATGTTGGACTATTCCGCCTACCATAAGATTAGTAGGAGAGAAGGCCTTGCAGGGAACAGTACCACACTGTTCAACTGTCAAACTCTGCCTTGAGCAGAGAGGAACTCAGACGAGGCTTTTCGTCCTTAATAATCGAACGCTCCTCTGTGGCCCAATCGGTTAAAGGCACGTCAGGCTATATGACGGTTCCATATAGGATATAGGTTCGATTCCTGTCGGAGGACGCATATTTTCTATTACAATTTCTTGGACGTTCGGGCCGGTAAATGTTGTTAATATTGTTTATTATAAACAGAGCATTTACTAAAATATTTGTATCTATAAAAAGTATGTATTAACATAAAAATGTCTTAAAATGACTACTTGCTTGAACCGGCTTCTAATGCTCTAGAGTGAGCGGCTTGGTGAGAGTAGTCGTGGCTCCAGGGGGCACAGTCCTATGGTTACAGAGAACTCAGTAAGAGTTCCACCACGGAATATGTGAGCGGGCGGCGCTATATTGAGTCTGATTTGCAATCTCTTCGTCACCGAGGCCCGGGGGAACAGTTGGTATGATGTTTGCTTGACAACCTAACTGTCAGGGTTTCAATTCTCGGTAGTGGATGGCGCACTGCTGATGAGTCCCAAATATAGAACGAAACGGCCGTCCAGTGCTTTCTGCGTTCTGTTGAGGTTTCTTTCAGACTCGCTGAATTAATTAAATATAATTATCAAATCCTCCTAATAATTTATATATATATATATATATATATATATATATATATATATATATATATATATATACATGAATTATTCATACAAAAAAAATTTCGTCTGTTCCTACTTTATTGAACAATTTAGTTCATGCCACATTGACTGAAAAACCTACCAGTACAAAAAGAATTCTCCTATTACCATATTAGTACAAAAACGCACAATCTTAAAATTTAAAAATTCAACTTCAGCATTGCGACCGCACGCTCCAAAAACAATTCTTACAATTAACAATAACACATTTCTAAAAACATTTTTCGGATTACATCTATTCTTTCGTTGTCCTCTTATTACCGAGAAGTAAAAAACAAATCTATTTCCATACCTGAAGATGTCTGTTAATAAATTAAGTACAACGTTTCTTTGTGTTAAGTTCTTATCTTCGAGCGTCCTGGGTATGACGATAAACTACATCCGGCAGCAAGGCTTCTGATTTGGAAGATTTGAGAAGCGTGGAACCACTGTGCTGTTGTTTCCAGGTCCACCCTGACTCGGTGTGGTAGCACCTGTTAGGGTCCCAGCGATGTGCAAATAGTTAAACCCCCAAAACTGGGGTCAAAACACTATGAAAGAATAACAATAGATTTTTATAGTAAAAATACTAGCAATACATTTTTGAAAACAAATTACCAGCAATAGATTTGACTGTCGACAAAACACTCTTTACAAAAATACGTCAATGAAACTTGTTCTACAAACTGATTTCTTACAAAGAATACATATTCTATTCATACGAATCTATCCTAAAAATCTTGTCGGCATTAAGTAACCCATTGAGATGTTGATATGCCGTAAAACAAAATAAAACAAGCGAAAATAATGCAAAGAATACATATTCTATTCATACGAACCTATCTTAAAAATCTTGTCGGCATTAATTAACCCACTGAGGTGTTGATATGCCGTAAAACAAAATAAACCAAGCCAATCCAGACTTTCTACAAAAAACGTTCTGTACAAAAATATGTCAATGAAGCCTGATCTACAAACTGATTTTTTACAAAGAATACATATTCTATTCGTACAAAACTATCCTAAATATCTTGTCGGCATTAAATAACCCATTGTAGTGTTGGTATGTCGTAAAATAAAATAAACCAAACCAGACCAAATCAAAGGATACATATTCTATTCATATGAACCTATCCTAAAAATCTTGTCGGCATTAAATAATCCACTGAAATGTTGATATGCTGTTAAAGCAAATAAGCCAAAGCTAGGTAACTCAGAACCCTGTATTATTTAATTCGAAATTTTTGAATGTATATATCCATCCGACTTAATGTTTAAGAAAATTTAAAAAGACAGGAATACCAACTCAAATGCGATTACCCACTAGAAATAACGTTTATTATAATAAAGAAATAATTTGGTATTCATAACATATTTTTGTAAAGTATAACTACAATTCCAATTACATTATGTAAGAGATAAACCGTGTATTTCTTGTGTTTGGCAGAAGCTCTAAAAGATCATGTCCAATTTTGTCTCCCATCCACTTCTGGTGAAACTCTCGCATTAAACCTCGCGATTTTTCCCCCTCCACGCCCAGTTCCAAACCCAAACCTTCCTCTTCACCATCACGGCGTCATTATCTTCCCACAGACATTACAAGAAAGAATTCACAAGAGAACTCCGATTTCACTGCCGCAATGTAAACCTATGAGAGGGGATCTGGGTGTTCACCTTGACCTGTCCTTCATTTCGGCGTGGAGATTGCTCAGAAAGGTCGTGCGATGTCCAAGAGGTCTTCGTCTAATCCATCTTGGAGATAACCTTGCATTTGACCACATTGACCGTTCGGACGTCATCAGTGTTACAGATTCGGGCGCCCGCTCGAGTTTAACTAATTGAGAGTTATCAAGTGATTGCTGTTTGTCCTAGAATCAGAAATCGCAATTTCCGGTTATAGAATTTTGGTCAGTGATTGGTAAGGAGCCAGAAGGCGACCCGCCGAACGATTAGCAATTGGCATGTCACGTGATAAGCCTTTCCTTAAAGACCCCCTTGGAAGATATCGATAATGAGTAAGAAGAAAAATATTAAGATCGTAAGTACCAAATATGTTAAACCATAAAGATGATCGAGGCTGGGCATTTAATGACTTGTGTCCATGGAGCCCAGCAGTTTATAAATTGGTCGCTCACTTTCTATAAATACAGAGAAAGAAGCTGGTGATTTTGTTTTTGAATCCTTTCAATAATGAAGGACAGAGAACAATATAAGAACAAGAATAGAGTAGATAATTGCAGATGGAAAGCAAGAGTGGAAAAGAGAGATTTCCACAAGCGAGAATGTGAGAGAGGAAACTGTTAGCATAAAACTTCCGGTTGCATTATATCTTTAAAATGGTGAGACCTAACATCCGCGTCCTGGGTATGACGATAAACTACATCCCTGTCATGGGTATGAAGATAAACTACATCCGCGTCCTGGGTAAGACGATAAACTACATCCTCGACCTGGGTGAGAAGATAAACTACATCCGCGTCCTGGGTATGACGATAAAATACATCCCTGTCTTGGGTATGAAGATAAACTACATCCGCTTCCTGGGTAAGACGATAAACTACATCTGCGTCCTAGGTATGACGATAAAATACGTCCAACAGCAAGGCATCTGGTAATACGTTTTTGAAAACATAATGTTGCCAGCTGTACGTTTTTGAAAAAAATAATATTACCAGTTACAATATTTTAAAAATAAATAATGTTGCCAGCTATCCGTTTTTGAAAATAATAATATTACCAGCTATACGTTTTTGAAAAAATAATATTACCAGCTATACATCTTTGAGGAAAAATATTAACAGAAATAAATTTTTGAAAAAAAAAGTTGTCGGCATTAAATGACCCATTGAGGTGTTGATATGCTGTAAAACAAAACCAAACCAGACCTAACACCCAATCTAGTACTGCGCTTAAATTCTTAACGTCGAGGTGTGAAAGAAAAAAAAAGTTTATCAAAACAATTACAATGAACATATTTATAGAAGAGGTACGAGAGGTGCAAGATATGTTGCAGCGCTTGGAAAGTGACTGAATCCGAGATGCCAGATCAGGACCGATAAAATTGCAGATACTTCTTTGAATACGCAACAGAAGCACCAGACTAGATTTATTTGTAAAACATTTTACCCACAGAAAAGCGGAACTGTCACTAGCCCGCAAGGCGTTACAGAGATTGAAAGTAAGAGTGAATAGGGGTGTTTGTAGAAAGGATAAGGCATCAGAAGATGTCAATTGACATTACATTTAAATGTTTGAAGATTATAGTTATCAGGGAAGCAAGTAAGAGAAAGGGAGTTCTACTGTTGGGAAGTGCAAGAGAAGAAGCTGTTGGCGTAGAATAGGCAGTTATATTTAACTGTTTCGACAGTAAAAGGGTGGGACCTAGATGCCAACCTCGTAGAACACTTAAATTCATGCAGTTGGGGTACCTGTGAAAGTAGCTCGTTCCGTATAGGATACAGTCTATATTACGGTTCCGTATAGGAACAGGTTCGATTCCTGTCGGAGGACAAATATTTTCTATGAAAATTTCTCGGACATACAGGCCGGTAAATGTTGTTAATACTGTTTATTATAAACAGAGCATTTACTTAAATATTTGTATCTATAAAAAAGAATGTATAAACATAACAATGTCTAAAAATAATGGTCGGACTTTGTCCATTTCATAATGTGTGACGTCATTTGTTTACATTTGGATAGGCTTTGACCAGATATGAATGTAGGTGAGAGATTCATGGACGATCGAAGTTTAAAGTCAGTAAATTCGACCTTGCTAACCGAACGCGCCTCTGTGGCCAAATCGGTTAAAGGCACGTCAGGCTATATTCATAATGTGTGACGTCAGGCACACACACACACGCATATATATCTTTTAATAATAATGCTCTGTAGTTTACATTGAGCTCTCACTGGATTAACATTCTCCTTGGAATTATCCCTACCAATCACAAGTTGGTAATATATATATATATATATATATATATATATATATATATATATATATATATAACACTAATAATCTTATCAATATAAGCAGTAGTACTCGTCCGGCAAAACCTTAGGTGTCTTAGCTTGTAAATGAACAAACCAATACCCAAGGGAAAAAAAGGGTAAAAAAAGAAAGAACTAAGAACATTGAACATTTCCGGCGAAAATAATCGTCTAGAATCTAAATTCAGAGTTCAAAGAAAAAAGCCTCCGATATGAGTAAAGGAAAATAACTAAACAAAGTGCTCAATACGCTAAGTAGAGCAAATAAAGCAAAGTAAACCTGACGATCCGCGTAGGTGAAACCTAGGTAGATTTTTCTGGCTCTTTAGGTTTACTTTAGAATATATATATATATAGCGGTTCTAACATCAAAATTATCCAAACCGTATAACAGCAAGTTTATACAATTGTTAGATTAAGCTTTGAACCGTTGTCCTTTAGAAATGATTAAAGATATCTTACTGGAATTCTCCGAGGTTTTTATAACACTATTGGACTCTACTCTGAGCAACAAGAATGTGGAATTACTCTCCAAGCTTAACAGAAGAATCGTGATGAAATCGACCATAAACGAAAATGACATGTTCATCAGTAATTAATCATAGCTAAGGAAGTATTGAAATAAAGTTATATATATATATATATATATATATATATATATATATATATATATTCTAGAATCACTTTGCAAATTATTCAATATGACTTTGAAGTTTTTTCAAACGAAAGCCACTTTTTAACTGTTTCTGAAAGACATCTTTTTGTCGTTCAGCATTTGAAAGTCATCTTTTCTTCATCAGTTTTTGAAAAGCATTTTTTTGTTGTTCAGCTTTCGAAAAGCATCTTTTGTTTAGTTTTTGAAAGATATCCTTTTGCCATTCAGCTTTTGAAAGACAATTTTGTCGTTCAGCTTTTGAAAATCATCCTTTTGTGGTTCAGCCATTGAAAAGTATCTTTTTTGTCGTTCAGCTTTTGAAAGGCATCGTTTTTGTCGTTCAGCTTTTGAAAGGCATCTTTTTTGTCGTTCATATTTTGAAAGGCATCCTGTTGTCGTTCAACTTTTGAAAGGCATCTTTTTTGTTGTTCAACTTTTGAAAAACATCCTTTGGTCGTTCAGGTTTTGAAAGGCAGCTTTTTCTTGTTCAGCTTTTGAAAGGCAGCTTTTTGGTCGTTCAGCATTTGAAAGGCATCCTTTTGTCGTACAGCTTTTGAAAGGCAGCTTTTTTGTCGTTCCGCATTTGAAAAGGATCTTTTTGGTCGTTCAGCTTTTGAAAGGAATCCTTTTGTCGTATTGCTTTCGAAAGGCAGCTTTTTTGTATTTCAGCTTTTAAAAAGCATCTTTTTGTTTGTTCAACCTTTAGAAAACATATTTTTGGTTGTTCAGCTTTTGAAAGGCATTCTTTTCCTGTTCAGCTTTTGAAATACATCTTTTTGGTTGTTCAACTTTAGAAAGGCATCTTTTTGTCGTACTGCTTTCGAAAGGCAGCTTTTTTGTCTTTCAACTTTTGGAAAGCATCTTTTTGGTCGTTCAGTTTTTGAAAAGCATTTTTCCTGTTCAGTTTTTGAAAGGCATCTTTTTGGTCGTTCAGCTTTTGAAAGGCAACTTTTTATCGGTCAGCATCTGAAAAGGCACGTTTTTGGTCGTTCAGCTTCTGAAAAGCATTTTTTCTTTTCGTCGCTTAGCTTTTGAAAGTCATCTTTTGTTATTCCTTCGGATTTCAGTGCCACATTTTCCGCCGTCTATTATAGCATTTTCTCTATACTTAAGGTACCGTATTTCGATGCATCTGACATCTCCAATTTCTACCACGTGTGTAGATTTGTCCTTCTTTTTAAAGGCCGTATATTCTTTCTTCTAACAATTTATAGCTTGTCCTTCCTTATCGCTTCCCCTTGGCGTTTTCTTTCTGTGTCTGCTATTAACTTCTTTTCACAGATATCTTACATTGGAATTGTTATTACGAAGACAATATAACCCTGTAAATAAAGGAATGCCGGTTTTTTAAGACCTTGCGCCAGATAGTCGGGAACGGCTACCGAAACTTTCGCTCTATCATATGCAAAAAAGGAATAAAACTGAAGTAAAAGACAAAAATAAATAAAATTATCCTTAATTGCAGACGGTAAAAATGGGCCAATCGGTGATGGTTTTTTACTGTCTAGACGAAGTACAGATGATTGAGTTATCAGAATCCAAAGCAATCCCACACAATCAGTGGCGGATTGCTGCGTCATTTTTTTTCTTCCTTCCTTCCTTCCGTTGCATTATGTTAATATTTTTCATTCAACACTTTTTTTTTCATTACACTATCTTTCAGTTTTCATTCATTTTCTCTCTTTTGTCTTCTTTCATTTGTGTCTAGAATTTTCCTTTTCTATATATGAACAATTTTCTTAGCTTTTTTTTTTCATTTGTCCTTCGCTAAATAAACCCTTTTTCTTTATTATGCTTTATTTAGATTGTTTTCATTCCTAGCTCACTCATTCATTTCTTTTCTATTCCTGATCTTTCTTTCTTTCTTTCTTTCTTGCTTAATTTGTCTTTCTTTAAATATGTCCTTTCTCAGTATTATGCTTTAGTTTTTATTATTTTCATTCTTACATTTCTCTTTCATTTTTTTTCTATTCCTAATCTTTCTTTCTTTCTTTCTTTCTTTCTTTCTTTCTTTCTTTCTTTCTTTCTTTCTTTCTTTCTTTCTTTCGTTTGCTTGTTCCTGATCTTTCTTTCTTTCTTTCTTTCTTTCTTTCTTTCTTTCTTTCTTTCTTTCTTTCTTTCTTTCGTTTGCTTGTTCCTGATCTTTCTTTCTTTCTTTCTTTCTTTCTTTCTTTCTTTCTTTCTTTCTTTCGTGCTTTCTTTCTTTCTTTCGTTTGCTTGTTCCTGGTCTTTCTTTCTTTCTTTCTTTCTTTCTTTCTTTCTTTCTTTCTTTCTTTCTTTGTCCTTTAAATATTGTTTTAATTTCTAATTCTCTTTTTCATTTCTTTTCTATTCCTAATATTTCGTTCATTCATTCTTTCTTTGTTTCTTTTTCCGTTTCTCCGTCTTTAAATGTACTATGCTTCTTTAGTTCTTTATTTTGTATTATTTTCATTCTTATCTCTCTCTTTCATTTGTTTTCTATTTCTAATCATTCTTTCTTTCTTTCTTTCTTTCTTTGTCCTTGTTTAAATATACCGTTTTTCTTCATCATGCTTTATTTATTTGGTATTGTTTTCATCATTTGCACTCTCTTTAGTTTCTTTTCTATTACGAATCTTTCTCTCTGTCGTTCGTTCTTTCTTGCTTTAAATGTACACTTTTTCATTCTATCTCTTTCTTTCTTTCTTTCTTTCTTTCTTTCTTTCTTTCTTTCTTAGTTTGTCTTTCTTTAATGTACACCTTTATTACAATTTTTCAAATTTTTATTGTATTCTTTCTTAAGTCTTTCTTTCATTTCTTTTCTGTTCCTCATCTGTTTTTTCTTTCTTTCTTTTTAATTCATTTATTTTTTCTTTTAACTTTATTTTCTTTATTTTTTTCGCATTGCTTCTTCCTTTAATTCTTTCCTTTAAATTTCTATCGTCTATCATTTTTTATTGCCTTTTTTCTCTTTCTTTTCCTATCTCTTTCTTTCTTTCTTTCTTTCTTTTTCTCTGTATGTTTCATTCTTTTATTTTTCAGACGTTTCGTTTTTCTTAATGTTTTTAGTCTTTCTTTTTGCTTGATTATTTTGCTGCTTGTTTATTTTGCTGCTTGTTTCTTTCTTTTTTTTTAGTATTTCTCTTATTTTTCTCTTTTTATTTCTTTCTCTAAAACCTTTCTTTTGCTTTTTCTTTCACTTTATTACATTCCTTTTTTATTCGCTCCGTTTTTCTATTCTTTCTTATTCGTCTATATTAATTTCTTTTTTTGTTACTTCTCTTTACCTTATTTTTCTATTGCTTCTGTTTTTATTTCATTTTTTTTAAATTTTTTTTCTTTCTTTTCCTTATGTCTAACATCTCTGCCCGTCTTTCATTCTTTGTTTTTTGCCTCGTTCTTTCTCTCATAATTCCTATTAGATTGGATTTTTATTTTCTAGGCTTTAAGGATTACATTAGTCGATTAAAAAATGAATAAGCAAATAAATAAAATGTAGGTTTAGATCAGTCGGTAGATGAGAAAGAGTCGCCATATTGGAAAAAAAAAATGGAACGAGAAAAAGAACTAAAGGTCAGGCGGCAAAGGGTGGAGTGACAGTGTACCTCAGAATCGAAGGCCATTTTAAATATGGCGGCGGGAGAGTGTCGGGAGATTGAAGGTAGCGTGAATGAAAAAAAAATGGAGGCTGTTGTGAGAGGCAAGAGGGACATGTTAGTATGGATGAAATAGAATGTCATTTCCGTGTTGGAGAGAATGCAAAAAGAAGAGAGAAAAAACAGAAAAATTTGAATAAAAATTACAAAAAAAAAAAAAATGAAATTTATCACAAAATGTCGATGTCGTCATCATAAAGTCTTCTATTCTACAATTTCGAGTAAGGCTGAATTTCGCCTGTGTACCTCTACTTGACTTCAGAACTTCAGGGCGAAATAGTCATTTGGCTATTAACCTTATATACAGGGTAATTAAATTATATTATATATATATATATATTATTATTATATATATATATATATATATATATATATATATATTTGGTTGGATAGATGTGAGTTTGTGAGCCTGGGTTTGACGCTTTAGCGATCGTTGTCTGACGATCGCTAAAGCGTGAAACCCAGAGTCACAAACTCACGTCTATCCAACCAAATATGTCAGCTCTATCTCTGATATTGAGCGCTTTCTAATAAGTACCGCGCATATAATATATAAATAATATATATATATATATATATATATATATATATATATATTTATATACACTTTTCACACACACACACACAAAAATATATATATATATATATATATATATATATATATATATATATATATATATATTTATATATATTTGGATTCGAGAATAAAACAGCATGTACCCCCAGGATTTTTGAATCCGTCCTCCAGGAATAACCAACTGACCAACAGTTCTGGTTCTGCTATTGCTGAACATTTAATAAATAGAAGGAAATGTGTGGAAAATTTTAGTGGTGAGCGATTTATAATTTTATCAAGGTCCCAATCAACATTTCACCTCAAGGTTCTAGAGTCCTTTGATATCAGTTCCCGTGAGCCTTCCCTTTGTAAACAGAGGAAATGCTTGCTGGGCCTGAATATTATTGGACTCTAGTTTCTTGAAATTCATAATTTTCTTTTTTTCCCCATTCGATTACATTCGTTAATTAAAAATTAATTTACACGCTTTTTTTAAATTCCCAGAATAAATAAACTTGATAAGTCCTGGGACGAAACCGGTTGTTTTTATTTTAGCTTTTGCTTTTAAAAATGCCTTATAAATATTGTCTTTTCCTATCTATTATTAAATTCTGTACCACGAAAAACTTAAAATATATATATATATATATATATATATATATATATATATATATTTTGAGAGATTATAATATATATATATATATATATATATTATAATCTCTCATAATATATATATATATAATATACATATATATATATATATAAAATATACATACACACACACATACATATATATATATATATATATATATATATATATATAAATATTTAAAATATACATTATACTTATTCGCACACAAGGAAAATTAAATAAAAAGCCTAATCGTAGTACTATGTCCGTCGTTGTTAATGAAACATATATAAATGAAGGATTGCTGTTTAAATACATTATATATATATATATATATATATATATATATATATATATATATATATATATATCGACGATATCAATTCCTGAAGATAAGTCGGTCGAAAGGTACCTAAAGTTGTTATATTTGGTGTGATACTGTTGTATCGTATTTTAGAAATAAATTATGATCCCTGTCTTAAAAATTATCTACCTTGAAGTGGAGCCAGAATTTTTGCTTATATATATATATATATATATATATATATATATATATATATATATATATATATATATTGCAGTTAGGTTCCCCTTTAGGGCTATTCGAAATAGAGGATTACGTTAGGAGTAGAAGATAACTGTTGAATCTAGCCTTGAACAGGTTAAGATTGTAGTGATCGAAAAACAACCTCGGTTTCAGAGAGCAGTGGCTCATGGGAAGAGGCTTTTAGAGTGAAACTGACCGACAGAATACGGGGGAAATGTGGGTGGTTTGATACTATGTAAGTGGCATGGCGGGTCCTAGCCGTTAAGGTTTGAATTAGTGGTACCATGATATGTAGTTCGTCCAGGGAAAGTGCATGGACGAACTACATATCATGGTACCACCAATTCAAACCTTCACGGCTAGGACCCGCCATGCCACTTAGTAAATTAGAATTAGAAGTAAATTAGAGCAGCGAGAGGCTTACCACATGCCGTCTGTGGTTGAGAAGTTGGAGGGTGAAAAATAATCAGTCCCCCTCAAGAGCTCGGAGACGCTTTTTGACTCAAAACTTGAGAGTGAGGTCTGGGCAGTTCCCGCACACATATGTCAACAGTACTTCATTTTTTGGGTCTGATTTGGCTCTTGTAAAGTTAGGATAGCAAGATGAGTCAGGTCCTTAGCAATGCATTGTTTATACGAGTTCTATTTGAGATAAGGTGTGAGTTTGAGACCCAATAGTGTTTCAGGGCACGGTAAAATTGAGTTTAAAATATAAGCGGCAAAATTTAATTTAATAAATATTTAATTTTTTTTATTTATGCTGATGTCAAATTAAAAAAAAAAAAACTGCCATATGAGGTATGATAAAAAAAACTCTCGGAACAGGTGCTATAAATTGAAAACTACAACACATATCAATTCGATATTTAATCTCCTTCGAAGTATTCGTTTTCTGAAGTCAAACAGTTTATCCAGCGCCGTTTAAATTTATGAGAGTATTCCTGAAACATTTTTGTGAGACAGTGAACAGCATTTAATTTCATTCGAAACAGTCACCTTCTAAAACCACACACATTATCCAGCGTTGTGATGGAAGCATGCCTAGAACTCCTTTTTTGGGGGATAACGAACAGCTGCCTCATTGTATTCTTTTGGATTTCATTGACATCTTGAATTCTTGTTCCTTTCAAGTGGAATTTAATTTTTGGAGAGGACAAAATAGTAAGGCGAGAGATGTATGGTGATTATCGAGCCTTGGGAATGTTGGTCTATACCCAAAAAATAACCCAACTGAGTAACCAATGATCTGTGATGAGACGATACAACATAAAAATGAACGAAAAGGAAACGTGTATGCGCTGCGGAGTTCAAGGAAACCCTTTTAGCAAAAAATATACACTCAGATCTAATATATAATTGATTCTGTTAATTTGAATTTGATTTTTTTACATTTTTTTAATGTTTGTATTGGGATAATTTGAACCTTTCATTACTTCATTTAAAAAAAAACATAAAATCGATGTAATTGATATAATGTATTTTAAAAGCGTTCGTAGTAACCATTAACGTATCCATTTCCATTACGCCAAATTAGTCGAAAAACCTGAATTAAATAAGTCAAATCCACACACACATATATATATATATATATATATATATATATATTTGCCTGAAGAACAAGAAGAGAAAAAAGAGAGCATAAATGTTGCTTCATCAAACTTTTAAAAGTGTGAAAATCCGGGTCTTGGTCGAGGTTAAAAAAGTTAATTTTAAATAAGGTAATTTCACGTTCCTCGAAAAGAAAAAAAACAAAAATACGTGAATAAAACCTGATCTCCTGCAAACTGATTAGTTTCATTATTCATACGAAGGTATCATATAAAAATCCATGGAAAGCATTAAAGAAGAACTACGGCGTTAATTTGCCGTAAAACAAAATCTTCACGGCAAAAGACTCTGCAAAAACATTTTTTAGAAAAATACGCAATGAACCACCTTCAGTCAAACTGATTTCTTACGCAATCTTTTCAAACGAATCTATCCTAAAAAAGCTTGTCGGTATTAAATAACCCACTGAGGTGTTGATGAGTCGTAACATAAAATGAACCAAAGGAAACCAGATCACTACAATTTTACCTTTTTCAAATATACACCAATTAATCTAATTCCACAAACATTTTTTTACAAATAATACATGTTCTATTCATATGAACCTTGTCGGCATTAAATAACCCATCGATGTATTGATTCATTGTTAAAATGAAATCAAAAATAAAACAAACTATAAACCTTTGTGAAGTCTACCTCCAGTAATCACTTCTTTTGCCTGAACAACAACAACAAAAAAAGTAGCATATATGGCTTTTTAATTGAACATAATCCGGGTCATGTTCGTCCTGGGATCCATATTTAAAGTTTCACCCGACCAAATCCATGTTAGACAATCAGAGGCCTTGCTGCCTGATGTAGTTTGTTATCATACCCAGGACCCTATCTCCATGGAAAGTGTTCAGAAGAACTACATTCCTTAATTTCACCAATTCTTATCTTCACGGCTAAGACCTGCTCCAAATTGCAGCGAACCACCTTCAGTCACGACCTGATTCCATTGGTAAGATGCAAGTTCCACTAGAGCAGCTTATTTTGGTTTGTTGAAACGACTTCCAAGAGCCTGACCTGATCACCAATTTTAGCCTGTTCTAGGATTAACCATTATCTTCCAACCATATTAGTAAACTGTGCACCTTGACCTGATCCATGTTAGACTGGCACCCGAGCCTTCATTGTTGGAAATGAAATCAAAACCAAAACGGTGCTAAACCTGTGAAGTCCTGATCTCATGTTAGACTTCACCCTGACCAGTGAGACAGATATGAAATGATCCATATTACACCTCACCTGACCTGATCCATGTTAAACTTCACCCGACCTGATCCATGTTAGACTTCACCCGACCAGATCCATGTTGGACATCACCTGACCAGATCCATGTTAGACCTCACCTGACCTGATCCATGTTAGACTTCACCTGACCTGATCCATGTTAGACTTCACCTGACCTGATCCATGTTAGACCTCACCTGACCTGATCCATGTTAGACCTCACCTGACCTGATCCATGTTAGAGCTCACCTGACCTGATCCATGTTAGACTTCACCCGACCAGTTGGACATCACCTGACCAGATCCATGTTAAACCTCACCTGTCCTGATCCATGTTAGACTTCACCCGACCAGTTGGACATCACCTGACCAGATCCATGTTAGACTTCACCTGACCTGATCCATGTCAGACTTCACCTGACCTGATCAATGTTAGAACTCACCTGACCTGATCGATGTTAGACTTCACCTGACCTGATCCATGTCAAACCGTAGCTGACCTGATCCATGTTAGACATCACTTGACCTGATCCACTTTAGACCTCACATGCCCTGATCCATGTTAGACATTACCTGACCTGATCCAGGTTAGCCCTCACCTGGCCAAATCCATGTTAGACCTCACTTAACCTGAGGGTCACGTGAGGAGAGGGGCACAACATATTGAGGTAGACCTCACGCTATAGTAGCACTAATTATTCTACTATCATTTTAATGAGATAATATCCTTGAGGAAACGAGTACTTGAGCTATCATCTACACACACAGACGCGCACGCGCGCACACACACACAATCACACAGATATATATATATATATATATATATATATATATATATATATATATATATATAAGTTTTTATTAAAAACGACTGACAAGGTGATTTCAGGGGCGTGCGGCACCTTTTGAGAGTGCCTAAAAACCATACCACGGTTTGACCCAAACGTTGTAAGTGAAATTGGGTGGATGGAACCCTTTGGCAACTGTTGATGTTTGTGCTGGCATGAAGTCATAAGTCATCGTGACCGAGGGTTTTGAGCGTGCCGGCTAGTTGGTTTGGTTTATTTTGTTTTACGGTATATCAACCTCAATGGGTTATTTAATGCCGACAGAAATATTTATTGCTGGTAATTTTTGTTTTGTCAAAAATCTGTTTCTGTAAATATATTTCCTTCAAAATTGTTTTGCTGGTAATAATTTTTTTTCAAAAAATTATTACTGGTAATAGTTAACTATTTGCCCATAGCTGGGACCCTAACAGGTGCTACCACCCCGGGTCAGGGTGGACCTGGGAACACCAACAATTAAGAGGTGGTTCCACGATCCTCAAAACCTTCTGATCAGAGGCCTTGCTGTTGGACGTAGTTTAACGTCTTACCCAGGACGTTGATGTAGTTTAACGTCTTACCCAGGACGAAGCGTGCTGGCTTTGTTCAAACTGTTGATCACACTCGATAACGCGCTCTCTACCAGCAACTGTAAATGAGGTCCCCTCAGCATTGTTGCGGTATAAACCCCAGTGGATTCTGTGGGCGTTGAACAAGCACAAATTTGCCTGAGCAGGCGTCTGCTACAGGGATTAGCTAGCGGCTCTATTAGGTGGCCATCCATACGTATATCTAGTTCTTTCATATAACTTGACAATATTAAGAAAATATTCGGTGCTACCATAGCGTGAGGTCTACCGAGGTAGACCTCACGCTATGGTAGCATCGGAAATATGAGACGAATATAAACATCCATGTTAGACCTCACCTGACCTGAGGGCCACGTCAGGGGAGGGGCACCTCACGCTATAGTAGCGCCAAGAAAACACTGCTATAATTTTTGATGTCACAGTTGTAATTTAATTTACATCACCTCTAAAATACTTTGTCCGACATCATCAACCCGTGACGTAATCCAGTTTTGTACGTAATGCCTTAAAATCTCGTAAATGTTCACAAATGTCGTAAATGGTCACAAATGTCGTAAATGGTCACGAATGTCGTAAATGGTCACAAATGTCGTAAATGATCACAAATGTCATAAATGATCACGAATGTCGTAAATGATCACGAATGTCGTAAATGGTCACAAATGTTTTAAATGATCACAAATGTCGTAAATGATCACAATTGTCGTAAATGATCACGAATGTCGTAAATGTTCACAAATGTCGGAAATGGTCACGAATGTCGTAAATGGTCACGAATGTCGTAAATGGTCACAAATGTTTTAAATGATCACAAATGTCGTAAATGATCACAATTGTCGTAAATGGTCACGAATGTCGTAAATGGTCACAAATGTTTTAAATGATCACAAATGTCGTAAATGATCACAAATGTTTTAAATGATCACAAATATCGTAAATGGTCACAAATGTCGTAAATGGTCACAAATGTCGTAAATGGTCACAAATATCGTAAATGATCACAAATGTCGTAAATGATCACAAATGTAAAACAGTTAAATAAATTACTATAGAATAGAAATATCACTAACTGAATAAGCAAAAAAAAGTATTTTCCGAAGAATAATGAACACAATAAAATTGTTATTTACTTTGAAATTTGTCATTAAAATTCCTTAGGACGATACACATCAAAGAATTAGCTTAAACAACACAGAGTAGAATACAAGAAACCATTGATTAATGTGGCTAATGTCTGATACACACCAATCGAAAACGCATCAATCGAGTATGATAAGTTATATGAAATGATATAATTTGTAAAACAAATTTTAGTACTTTTTAATTAAACTATAGGCACATATAAGAAGATTCAATAAAAATGCTATGAATTAATGTTTATTTATCTGATTTTTATGAAAAACATATTTAGAGTGGTTTGCTGCATCGTATTCTTGTGTTCTTCATATAATTGGCGGAACTGAGAAAATGCCATTTCAAATTCTCCAAACATATAATAATCATTAATATTTTAAGCTGAAAATTTTATTTATAATCTTTCCATAGTAAATTCAGCCATCTTATTCATTTCTTAATAAATGTAAATTTCTGTATCTAATTAAATTCTCCATTATTTTTAAATAAAACATTTAGAAATTTCCTTTTAAAACCTTCAAAATAAACATGAAATAAAAATCAAAACATTCAAAAAATTTTAATAGAGATAAATACTTTTTTTAAAAAAACTACTGTAATTAATTAGATAACGTAATACTTGAAAAACAAAATAACCATTTTTAAATTTTAGAAAATCTTTAATTAATTATTAACTATAAAAAAACAATTTCAATTACTATTGTTAAACCTAAGAATATTTCAGCACACTAATAGAGTATTATGTATGCACTAATCGAATACACACTAATAGAAAACATTAATTGAATATAATTATTTATAGAAAATGATGTAATTTGTAGCTCAAAATTTAGTCCCATTTCCAATTAATTTCTAATTTGTATACTTTTTAATTAAACTATAAGCACATATAAGAAGCTACAATAAAAATGCTATGAATTAATGTTTATTAATCTGATTTTCTAATGAAAAACCTATTTAGAGTGGTTTGCTGCATGGTATTCTTGTGTTCTTCATATAATTGGCGGAACTGAGAAAATGCCATTTCAAATTCTCCAAACATATAATAATCATTATATTATTTTAACCTGAAAATTTTATTTATAATCTTTCCATAGTAAATGTGTACATCATTTATATTTCGATGTTTTTAATAAATGTAAATTTCTGCGTCCAATTAAAGCGTCCATTTTTTTTAAAGAAAAAAATCAGAAATTTCCTTTTTAAGACGTTCAAAATAAAATAAAATAAAAGAATCAAAATCTACAAAAAATTTAATAGAGTCAAATATTCAAATGTTATCATGGAAATGATCTAATTATAATTATTATTTTCCAGTTTTAAATTTTAGAAAATATTTAATTAATCAACAACTATTAAAAAAATCAATTTTCAATTACTATCGTTAAACTGAAGAATGTTTAACCGCACTAATCGAGTTTGGTATATAAAAATTTCAAAAAAGCATTAATCAAATGAACATTAATCGAAGGATTCCCGTAGAACTCTCGTTAGGCCATTAAAGAATGATCAATCCCTCGATGAGATCTATCTATCTATCTATCTATCTATCTATCTATCTATCTATCTATCTATCTATCTATCTATCTATCTATCATATCTATGTATCTATATCTATCTATCTATCTATCTATGTCAGTCTGTACATTATCTATCTATCTATCTATCTATCTATCTATCTATCTATCTATCTATCTATCTATCTATCTGTCCTAGTCTGTTCATATCTATCTATCTATCTATCTATCTATCTATCTATCTATCTATCTATCTATCTATCTATCCTAGTCTGTTCATATTCATTCATCTATCTATCTATCTATCTATTCATCTATCTATCTATCTATCTCTATCTATACATTATCTATTCATTATCTATCTATCTATCATATCTATCTATCTATCTATCTATCTATCTATCTGTCCTAGTCTGTTCATATTCATTTCTATATATCTAGTTATGAAATCTGTCCTATCTGTTCATATCTAAAAACCAATACTACCATTTACAAATAATTATCTATCTATAGATAGACAGATGGATATGAAGAGACAAAGATAGATAGATAGATAGATAGATATCTATAGATCTATAGATCTATCTATCTACAGATGTCAGGAACAGATAGATAAATCTATAGATAGATAGATAGATGAATGATTGATATATACAGAGTATGATGTATAAATTGTTGTCAAAATTACGCAATGATGAAAATAACATCTATCTATCTATCTCATTTTATCTAATATATCTATTAAAATTACTATAAAAAATATCTTACATTAAATACGAAAGAGTAATCTATTCAATAAATCTCCATTGACTTCACCAGTTATGAAATTGCCCAAACAAAGCAAAATCTCCTGCAACTCTTCTGTAGAGTCTATAGATAGAAGATGGAAATAAGAATGGAATAATACAACACAAAATGATAGACGTTAATAAAATGTATTGAAAACAGGGACAGATAGGTAGATAATATTTACAGTTAGTTAGGTATATTTAGATAAGACTGTATGATGTATAAATTGTTGACTAAATACTCAATGATGAAAAGACACTCTGACATTCATTTTTCTTAATCTTTACTAAATTCCAAAAAATGTCTTCCGGTAAATTCAACCCATATTTATATGGTCGGTAGTCCACTTATGCAAAAATTAGGTGTATCAATACACAACAGTCTCCTTGTTTAAGTTGGTGAATTCTGCCATAATCCTTTCCTTCAGTTTTGTTGGTCTCTCGCTCAACTGCGCCCCACACATCAAGGGGGTTGCAGTCTGGAGAGTTAGATAACCAGATGTAAGGGTTGATGTAGTCGCAGAAATTGACAGCCATGACTGGGTTTTCCTCCTTTTTTAGCATGGTGCAGAGTCCTGTTGTCAGATATACGATCTTCCAGTAGGTACCCTCTTTAACCAGAGAAGCACTACCTCCTCTGTGTTGGGTTTGTGTCCCTCGAGATCAAATTCGGGAGATCAGAGTGAGCTTTTCGAGTTGTCATACCTTCGTAATCACCATTAGATTCATCCAACTCTTTCCGAATCCCCTGTCCTCGGATTGACACCCAAACACACTGAAATGTTCGTATTGGAGTTTCCATCAGAAAGGCCAAGCAGTAAAACATGCTGTTTCCAAATTTCTGGCGGAGCGAATTACGTCATTGTCCTTGTTTTTCTCAAAGACAGTGTCCAAATATCTCTACTATACTGAGTATTCGTTAAAATAATAATTAAAAAAAAACAGGAAAGCGCATGCGCAAAATTAAAAACAAAATGGCGACAATTTACACATCGTAACAGTTATTTACCTTAAGCTCCTTGATAAAATCCAAAGTTGTATCAGCAATATTATTGGTCCTGATCTAGTGGCTCGGCTTCAGTCACTTTCTCACCGCTATAAGGTTGCCTCTCCGTGTCTTTTCTATAAATACTTTGATGGCAATTGTTTGGATGAGCTCCTCGTTGTGGTAATCTTATTTTCTTTAGTTTCTTGTAAATAGTTTTTGTATTCATATTGTAAATAATCATTGGGGCTAGTTTTTAGGATTGTTGTTTTATCCCCCCACCACAGACAATGAATTGTAAATATGGGGACTAGTTAGTATTTTCATAGAGACAAAGAGGTATTATGGTGGTTGTAGTAAGAAAGGTAGGTATGAATGTGTTTTGGTGTAAGGAATATATTTCCTACGATTGGGTCAGTGTTTGCGGTTAGCTGAGTTAGAGTTAAGACAGAAGAAGGCCGTCCTTACCCCAATCCCCCACTTTCGGCCATGTGCCACATTTCTGTATTAAACAGAATAAATATCGTTCTTCGTTATGGTACGTATTCATTTTGAATTTAAGCGAAGTACTAGTCTGGCATCAAGATCTCATCCATTTACAGTTGAGCTGGCACTTCTCGCTTGTGTAAATCTTTTCTGGCTCCAAGCAATATTGGTCTTGAGAAATCTAAATATAATGTCAGTCAATATCTACTATTTTCTTGATTACTCTTGTATTGTTCTTACTCTTTCATAATGTTGTTTGCTTTGTAACTATTTCAGACACAGTTACTCCTTGTGTCTTAGTGGCTTTACAGCCTTGCTTGGGGTAAATTTGATTAAAAAATTCTATAGTAAAACAATTTGAAGTGAATTACTATATTATGATATATACACCGGTTTTATATATATATATATATATATATATATATATATATATATATATATATATATAGATACCCTAGTGAGCCAGATTTACCTAGGTTTCACCTAGACGGATCGTCAGGGAAAGTTTGGCCAAACTTTCCTGACGATCTGTTTAGGTGAAACCCAGGTAGGTTTGTCTGGCTCACTAGGTGTATCTAGGTCTGCTCTACGGTTGTATTGAGCTCTTTTTGTTAGTTAGTTGTTACTGTATCGGGGTTTTTTCTTTGGGCTTCAGACCTGCATCTGTGCGATTTTTTTGTCGGCAGAAGTCCATGTTTGTAGCTCTTTTCTTTTTTAAAACTTTTTTTTTCCTCGAGATTGATTTGATTAGCAAATCAAAAATTGAGGGTTTTTTCTAGAAATATAGTATATATATATATATATATATATATATATATATATATATATATATATATATATATATATATATATATATATATATATATATATATATATATATATATATATATATATATATATATATATATATATATATATATATATATATATAAATATATATATAACACTATTTACATTATAAAACTCAAGGACACATGGCACAATGGATAAAACGTTAGTTAGATCCAGTGAAAGGACCCAAAGACTGTGAGTTCAATATCTGGTTAAGGCAGTGGAGAACTTGGAGAGGTGAATTAAGAGGAGATAACTGATAACTGACATCCATTAGACATGGCACGTCGAACTAGAACAGTCTACTCCAGTGAGCGAAATAAAGGGTTCAGTTCGACATTCCAACCACCTCAAGAAGGCCGGAGTGTACAACGGCTGAAACGTAATAAATATGGCGACAACGATGAGGACAATAGTCCGAATAATGTAAATAGTGTACATAATACCTCATCTCAGAAATATAGACAGATACTGAAAGGCCGAAACATTGTAATAAATATGGCGACAAAGATGAGGACAATAGTCCGAATAATGTAAATAGTGTACATAATACCTCATCTCAGAAATATAGACAGATATATAATCTAATGTCTAATTTAATGCAATACTTAAATGCAGCAGTAAATCTTCAGTTTATTGTTGCCTATTGCATCTACTCCTATCTACCTACCTACCTATGGTGATGAAGGCCCAATAATGAACCCTCTGCGGGAGATAGCTTTTAAGTTAGTTATTTGATACGTCTCTCTCTATACGTAACCATTAAAGTGAATGAACATTTCGATTGATTTGTTTAATAAAACCTACCTGTGATAATTCTCAATGTATTCTTGATAAAACTGAAAGGAGAATCAGCAATATTATTGGTTCTGCTCTGGCATCTCTGCTTCAGTCACTTTCCCACCACCATAAAGCTGCTTCCCTGTGCCTTTTCTACAAATATTTCATGGTAATTGTTAGGATGATCTCTTCGATATGGTGACTAAACTTTATGAATTTAGGCACAGTACTAGACCAGTGTCAAGATCTCATCAATTTACAGTTGAGCTGGTTAGATGTAGCCGTAAATTCTATGCTAACAATTTCTTTTCTCGAACTTCTTGCTTGTGGAACTCGCTTCCAACCCCATGATTTTCTAACTAACTTTAATCTGCAAAATTGTAAATACAATATCAATCGCTCTCTACTGCCCTCCTGATTAATCTTTTCTCTTCCAGCTCATTATTAATGATTCTGTTTCAAATTCTTCCACACCCTTTAACCACTTGTGTCTTAGTGACTTTACTTTCTTGCATGGGTCGATGCCGATTTAAAAACAAAAGAAAAAAGTAACATTAATTTATGGCCGCTTAACAAAGACAGACGACACGAGCCGAGTTTAAAAACACACGGGGAATTTTATTCTTAGCAGACAAAGTATGAATTACTCAAATTAAGTGCCAAATAATGGCCAATAAGTTGTAAGTAAATTATCAATGAAAATAAGATACTCGTTTTTACCATTAAAGTTATAAAGTTTCATAAGAAGGTCCTCAGAAGAAAGAACGATATAAACGGAAGAAAAATTGTACCAAATTATTCTTTGATAACTATTCTCTTCTTCTTCTTCTAACAATTACGATCATGAGCGATATTTTCTTTCTTTCTTTCTTTCTTTCTTTCTTTCTTTCTTTTCCCTCGTTTTCTTTCTTTCTTTCTTTCTTTCTTTCTTTCATTTATTTTCTTTCTTTCTTTCTATTCGTTTTTCCTTTCTTTCCCCTCGTTTACTTTCTTTCTTTCTTTTCCACTTCCTTTTCTTTTCCCTCATTTTCTTTATTCTTTCTTCGTTTTATTCTTTCTTTCTTTCTTTCTTTCTTTCTTTCTTTCTTTCTTTCTTTCTTTCTTTCTTTCTTTCTTTCTATTCGTTTTTCCTTTCTTTTCCCTCGTTTTCTTTCTTTCTTTCTTTTCCCTCATTTTCTTTATTCTTTCTTTCTTTCGTTGTTTCTCTCTTTCTATTCATCTTCCCTTTCTTTTCCTCATTTCCTTTATTCTTTCTTCCTTTCTATCTATTCGTTTTTCCTATCTTTCCCCTCGTTTTTTCTTTTTTCTTTCTTTCTTTCTTTCTTTCTTTCTTTCTTTCTTTCTTTCTTATGGTATTTTTCCTATTTTCTCATACTTTATCCTTCCTTTTATTCGTTGATTTTTCTTTTTCCATCACTATAGTCACCACCACCAATATCACTGCCACTAACGCCGCCACCTTCGCCATCAACAACAATCATCATCGGCGATATGATTATGACGACGATGACGACGATGATTATTATTATTCATTCGTCGTCGCTGGATTTCTGTTATCGTTTCGCAACAGCGCCTCAGAGCCGTCTTTTCCAACCCTCCTCATTCGAGGATGACCTGACGGACAAACTCTCTTCCCTCCCCAAAGAACGGTCCCAATTCAAAAATAAACGAAAAATAAACATGTTCCAAAAAAAAAAAAAAATAAATAAATAAATAAAAAAAATACTTCCATTCCTGGACGCGAACCCCGGTGCGTAGTGACTCAGCGATATTTATACATTCGCCATCCATCATCAAAAGTCTCTCTGGCCCCAACCTGAACGCCCACAAATGCATATCCCCCGCTTCGACCTAGGGCTCCTAAGTGGAATTTAATGGTGTCGTTGATGAATATCAGAAGGCGTAGTCTTTAGACATTTTCATTCAAACAATAGAAGCCCCCCCCTCCCAAAAAATAATCAATATAAAAAGGACCGGAAAAGGAAATACAAAATATATGTGCTTGTAGTTTAGTGGCGACAGTCATATATCGGGCTGTTCGTGTTTGGTTCAATTCTGTTTGGGTTTTGCCTCAAATTTTTCGTTGCTACAATTAATTCAAACTGAAAGCCGATAAACCGCTGCTAGAAGGACGGAAGAAAGATTTCGTCTAAAGGAAATGACAGCAAACACCAAAAATCTGGAAATTGGTGGCATCTGAGATCGTCTACAATTTTCAGACAAAATAAGACGACTACTTCCGATGTTGAGCTTCACAAATGAACTTTTTTCCCCAGTTTGTACCGAAAAAAAAAAATTAATAATACACAATATATCAGCAGCTAGAAAATGATGCCAGAAGTTGGACAATTTACATGGACAGTATGTTGACGAGCGGCTTCTGGTTTGAAATCACGACTTGCATCATAAAAAGAATTTCGCGGGAAATACGTAATATCAGTGAAAACAGATGGGCGCCTCGAGGCGGTGTAATGCTTAGCAAGCTTGTTTCGCTAGAACAATTACGACTGACTAGTGAGTTCGATCCTAACTGGGTGCCCCATACTTTCTGTCTTGCACCACCTCTAAGCTACGCTTGGAAAAAATGGCACCTATGCGTGGTGTAATGATTAGCAAGCTTGTCTCGCTAGATCAGTAATGACTGAAAAGTGAGTTGGATCCTCACTGGGTGCCCCATACTTTCGACCTTGTGCCACATCTAAGCTACGCTTAGAAAATAATCATTGAAAACAGAACACCTCTTTCGCTTTTAGATGCGATTGATTCCGCTCCATGAGAGAGAACTGTCAGCTAGAGAATGCCTCCATCTTGGTTAAATTGAGTACTGGTATTTCGACATAAAAATGCAGTTTGGGAACCAAGCCCGTCAGAACAGTTGCCATGAAAATACTTGTAGAAAGAGCGAGGGAAGCCACAGCACGTCTGTAAGAAAGTGACTGTAGGCGAGATGCCAGATCAGGACCTATCACATTGCATATCCATCTCAGGATTTTGTCAAGGATCTCGAGATGAACAGTGGGGGTACCAGACTATATATTGCAGTAGTATTAGGTTGGTGCAAAAATAATGACGTAATAATGTCGTTTTTTTGACGTATTTTTTAACGTCAAAAAATGACTTTAGTACGTCATTATTTTTGCACCAACCTAATAATTTAATCCAAGGATGAATGGTTGATTTATAGATTTGAAAGATGGACTTAGACGAGAAAAAAATTTCTGGAACAACACTGAAAACCATCTTTTCTTTGCAGTATACCTTTGAATATCTTGTCTGATTTTTCATATTTTATTGTTCAACATGAAACCTATTTAATTTTATTTGCCTGGGACATGTTAGGCTTTAAAGAATAATTTGTTTTGGATAGCCAGTATAAAGAATTTCTTTGAAGGTTTTTCCTATGCAATAATGGTTTTCATACAGGATGGTAGATTCATGTCTGATACTCTATCTTTCAAAAAGAACTCTTGCAGTTTTATTTGATGAGCCGTGGTGTCTGTTCCACTCTGCAGGAAGATAGGTGGGCGAGCATTATTGTGTTTACATTAAGAAGATACGCGTTTATCCATCCGTAAAAAAAGCGGTTGGAACACAATTGTAATGGAAGTATGTAAATATTTCCACTTCAAAAAACAGGAAAACTTCAAGAGTTGAAGGGGTGGGGAAAGAAAAAAGGTAAAAAGAAAGGCAAAAGGAAAGAGTGTAGAAGATATAGAGGGTGACTGGTTAAAAAGGACGTTGGTATGAAAAAGAGAAAAGGAAAGAAAGAGTTGTGTGTTAAAATGAACGAGAGAAGAAGACGATGGCAGTGAAAGAGAAGCATTGTATTAAAGAGAGACTGAGGAGGAAAATGTAAAGAGAGAAAAAGAGAGAGGAGTAAGATTGGAGAGGATAAGGGAATGAGAGAGAGATGTGTTAAAAGAAAGGCTGTTGGTATGAAAAAGAGAGACGGAAAGAAAGATTAGGGCGTTAAAAGTGAGAGAGAGGGGAATAAGACGTTGTAAGGTCAAGACAAGCTTGGTACGAAAGATAAGAGAAGAAAATGCAGAGAGAGAGAGAGAGAGAGAGGGGGGAAGACAGAAAGACGGAGAAGGTAATTGTGGAGATGAAGAAAGAAAGAGAGAGTGGGAGGCGGGTTAAAAAGGATTGGTAGGTAAAAGAGAGAAGGAAAGAAAGAGTTGTGTGTCAAATATGAGAAAGAAGATGAGAACGTGCAGACGAAAGAGAGGCTTGGTACTAAAGATAGAGAATAAAATACATAGAGAGAAAGAGAGAGAGAGAGAGAGAGAGATAGATAAAGGCGGAGTAATAGAGAAGATGATAAGAGTGAGTGGGAGACGAGGTAAATGTGTTGGTATGAAAAAGAAAGAAGGAAAGAAAGAGTTGTGCGTTAAAAGAGAAAGAGGGAATGAAATGAAAGAGAGGCTTGGTACTGAATGTTGATTTTCTAAGCATAGCTTAGATGTGGCACAAGGCCGAAAGTATTGGGCACCCAGTGAGGATCGAACTCACTACTCAGTTGTAACTGTCTCAGCGAAACAAGCTTGTTAACCATTACACCCAGTGTTGGGCACCCAGTGAGGATCGGACTCGCTGTTCAGTCATAATTGATTAAGCAAGACAAGCTTACTAAGCATTGCATCACGTTGAAATGCCTTAATGAATTTCTAATCATAGATTAGATGTGGCACAAGGCCGAAAGTGTTGAGCGCCCAATGAGGATCGAATTCACTACTCTAATTGATCTAACGAGAAATGCTTGCTAACAATTACACCATGTTGAAAGGTGTGGTACTGAATGAAAGAAAATGGAGAGAGCGAAAGAGAGAGAGAGAGAGTGAGAGAGAGAGTTAGAATGGAGACAATAAAACTGAGAGAGAGAGGGTAAGAATGGAGACAATAAAACTGAGAAAGAGAGAGAGAGAGACGGGGTAAAAAAGGGGGTTAGGTATAAACTAGAGTGAAGGAAAAATAATCTTGGTTTAAGACAGAGAGAGGGAATGATACGCTGGATCTTGGTTGGTTGTTTTGTTTTATGGCATATCAAAACCTCTGTGGGTCATTTGATGCCAACAAAATTTTTGAAATAGATTCATAGCAATAGTTTGGCAGAAAAAGGTGTGTATACACACACACACATACACACACACACACACACATATATATATATATATATATATTTGAACCATTTTTCAATTACTCATATTTTTGAGTACAATCCAAATTCTTTTAGGAAATTTACAATCTTGGATGGTTTTACTTTCGTAAAAATATTTTTTTTGTAAATTACTCACTTGGTAATATTTTGTTCACACTATATCAAAATCTACAAACTCTAACAGTGTATGTTTCACTGTAAATTCTAATTATTGCTGATGGTAATTTTTCCTTTAAAAATTATTGCTAGTAATAATTTTTTTTTAATACAAAGTATTTCTGGTATTAAAACCTATTTTTACGCAAGTTTGGGTGTTAACTATTTGTCCATAGCTAGGACCCTAACAGGTGCTACCACCCCGAGTCAGGGTGAACCTGAGAATACCAGCAATTAAGAGGTGGTTCCACGCTCCTCAAAACTTCCTGATCAGAGGCCTTGCTGCTGGACGTAGTTTATCGTCTTACCTAGGACGCGGATGTAGTTTGTCGTCTTACCCAGGACGGAATGATACGCTGGAGTTGAAAGACAGGCTGGCAAACATGGCTAAACATGTCCGCAAAAAGGACAAAGTTTCAAAAGGACAATTTCTCCCATGAAACCAATTTTATTTTAAGTACTCTTCAGTAATGTTTGGTTCAAAAAGCGATGATTAAAATTTGAACAAAACCTAAACATATGAAAGTAAATATATACATTTTCATTATTCTTGTGAATTGACAACAAAAATAAACACTATTTATCCATTAGATCGTTTATTTATATTATTTATTCTATTGTTTATTGGAATGGTTGGCAAAATTTGGCTAATTGCTGATCCAGTCGAACTTTATAAAATGGTAAATAAGAATTACTTCATTGTTGGTTCTTCGCCCTTGCATGGAGTATTGCTGCCACATATGGTCTGGTGCCCCTTCTGTTTGCCTCGGGGTTCTTGATAGGCCCCAGAGGCGGATTTGCAATGTAGTTGGCCCTGCTCTGGCGTCTCCTCTACAGTCACTTTCTCACAGACGCGCCGTCGCCTCCCTCTTCCTGTTCTACAAATACTTTCATGGAAATTGCTCCGACGTCATGAGTTCAAGCGCCATACGAGGCTGGCATCCCGATCCCACCCCTTCACTGTCGAAACTCCTAAATATAGCCGTCTCTTCTACTCCAATAGCTTCATGTCTCGCACCTCTCGCCTGTGGAACTCCCTTTCCTATTCCTGTTTCCCTGTGAGCTATAATCTCCAGCTATTCAAGTGTAATGTCAATCGACATCTCCAGTTGCCTTTATCTATCCACTACTCTTCTCCTCATCCTTTCTTCTATCACTCCTATCTGATCTTGCTCTAAATTTTATGTAACCCCTTGCGTCCTAGTGGCTTCCAGCCTTGCTTGGGGTGAAATGCTTTTAGAGAATGTCGTAAATATAAAATTATTCTAGGAAACCTAATCGATAAATAGCGCTTAAAATTGTTATTCTAAAGAACAAAAAAGTATAAATACGCTTTCATCATAGACTTAAGTTTTATTATAATTCCAATCATCGCTTTTTAAAGCAATGCACATTGCCGAAGAGTGAAGGTAATTAAAATCCGGTGCCCTGTGAAAGAATCCCTTTTCACAATACGTCTTAGCGCGAGCATGTTTATTCCTGCTTGAAGAAAGGATTATCAAATTTAGAAACAGGTATACTTAGCATAAATGAATAAGAAAAAAAATGAGAGGACAACAGGACACGTTACTTGAAAAATACTTTAAAAATTAGGATGAAAAATCAAGTCACGATATAGGGTCAATACTTGGACCAAGCCTCTATCTGATTTTCATAAATGATCTGCCTAAGAATACACTCAGGTCAGGGTGACTTCGCCGACAATCCCGTTTTCTGATTTAAATCAA
This sequence comes from Acanthosepion pharaonis, assembly GCA_903632075.3. NCBI lineage: Eukaryota > Metazoa > Mollusca > Cephalopoda > Sepiida > Sepiidae > Acanthosepion > Acanthosepion pharaonis. Next base: position 177,768 of record CAHIKZ030000072.1, read on the forward strand.
TGATCTAAGTATATACTCAGATCAAGGTCATTTCTCGGATCAACCTTCTTTCTGATTTACATAAATGATCTGCGTAAGTATATACTTAGATCAAAGTCTGTTCTCGGACCAAACCTCCTTCTTATTTACATAAATGATCTACCTAAGAATATACTCAGGTCCTGGGTTGTTTCTTGGATCAACCCTCTTTCTGATTTTCATAAATGATCTGCCTAATCATATAGTCAGATCAGGGTGATTTCGCTGACCATACCTCTTTCTGACTTAAATAAATGAACTATGTATATATTCAGATCAAGGTCATTTCGTGGACGAACCCTCTTTGTGATTTAAATAACTGATCAGCCTAAGAATATATTCAGATGAGGGTGACTACTCGGACCTACCCATATTCTGATAAGGGTGACATCTCGGACAAAACGTCTTTCTGATTTTCATAAATGATCTGCCTAAGAACATACTCAGATCAGGGTCAATTTACGAACGAAAATTGTCTCTGAATTACATAAATGATCTGCCAAATAATATACTCAGATCAGAGTAACTTCTCAGACCAACCCTCTTTCTGATTTACATAAATGAACTGCCTATGAATACATTCAGATCAAGATCACATCTCGGACCAACTGTTTTTCTGATTTACATTAATTATCTCCCTAAGAATATACTTAGATCAGGGTCACTTCTCGGATCTACTATGTTTCTGATTTTCGTAAATGATCTGCTTAATTATATACTCAGATCAGAATCACTTCTTGATCAACCGTCTTTCAGATTTAAATAAACATATCTACCTAAGTATATATTCAAATCAGCGTGACTTCTCGGACCAACTGTCTTTCTGATTTATATAAATGATCTGCCTATGAATATACTATGATCAGTTGCATTTCTCGGACCAACCGTCTTTCTGATTGGCATAAATTATCTGCCTATGAATGTACTCCGATCAGTGTAACGTCTCGGATCAGGACGACTTCTCGGATCAACCTTCTTTCTGATTTATATAAATGATCCGCGTAAGTATATACTTAGATCAAAGTCTTATCTCGGACCAAACCTCCTTCTTATTTACATAAATGATCTGCCTAAGAATATACTCAGGTTTGGGCCGTTTCTCGTATCAACTCGCTTTCTGATTTTCATAAATCATCCGCCTAAGTATATACTCAGATCAGGATGTTTTCTCAGCCTAACTCTTTCTGATTTACATAAATGATGCGATACGAGATTGAAATCTGACGTCTTTTCTGATCTAGCACTAACCTCCCAATTGGAAACAAATGGCTGCTTACATTCAATGCCTTGAAAACCTCAACTGGTTATATTCCATCACCGCTGCACGGACCACGATCTACCGCCAGTCACGATTAAACGATGATCCCTCGATGAGTCAACGTGCCTTGAGAGAATATTGGACCTCATATTCTCACCGGCGTTCAAGTGGAACTCTTGCATACGATCCACCCCTAAAAGTTCTGGTAAAATGACCGGCTTTCTGTACCTTTTCAGTAATTACCTGACTTTTCATGCTATACTCAACCTTTGTGTTATGGGACCTACCTTGATGGACTAAATGGACTCGTCCAATTACTATATTATGCGTCTCAAGAGAGCAGTCTACAGTTGACTACGTCTGCGTCTTCTGTCGACTCTCTGCTTTGGCAGAGAGGAACCCGGACGAGGCTTTGCCGAAGGGCAAGGTTTCGTCCGGGGTGGTAGACAGGCCCTGAATCCGTCTAGACGGGTTCAAAAGGCATATTTTTGGCCGAGTCTACGGGCTCAGAGAAACCCACATTAAACTCGGCCTTGTGCCACATTCATTCCTCGTGTGGGGGTCGTTAAATATTGTTGACAAGTTGACTACGGTTGACTTCTGTCGAACTCTCTGCTTTGGCAGAGATGAACCCGGACGAAGCTTTTCCGAAGGGCAAGGTTTCGTCCGGGGAGATAGACAGGCCCTGAACCCGTCTAGGCGGGTTCAAAGGGTATATTTTTGGCCGAGTCCTCGGGCTCAGAGAAAACCACGTTAAACTCGGCCTTGTGCCACATACATTCCTCTTGGGGGGACTGTTAAATATCCTTGACGAGTTGACGAATTGACTACTGTACTTTGCTGTCAGTCAGACGTGCAACACTTTTGTATTCTTTCTTTTTGTTTAATAATACGTTTTCACTAAATTGCTGAGTTCGAGTTTTCTTTCGGACCTATTCTGGGTCCACAACACTTTGC
>CAHIKZ030000072.1:185000-197500 GCA_903632075.3 Acanthosepion pharaonis
TATGACCTTGCTCAGTACATAGTCATTTGTATTGTGCTCCAAGTACCAGATGCAGAGGAGCTTTCTCAATCATTTGTTCTCGAATGATTATGATTTAAAGTTAACCCATATGAAATGAAAATGTAAAGATTTCATGAAAAAGAAAGAAAGATGCAAAGATTTCATGAAAAAGAAAGAAAGATGCAAAGATTCCATGAAAAAAAAACAGAAAGAGGGAAAGATTTCATGTAAAAGAAAGAAAGATGCAAAGATTTCATGAAAAAGAAAGAAAGATGAAATGATTTCATGAAAAAGAATCAAAAATGCAAAGATTTCATGAAAAAGAAAGAAAGATGCAATGATTTAATGAAAAAGAAACAAAAATGCAAAGATTTCATGAAAAAGAAAGAAAGATGCAATGATTTCATGAAAAAGAAACAAAAATGCAAAGATTTCATGAAAAAGAAAGAAAGATGCAATGATTTCATGAAAAAGAATCAAAAATGCAAAGATTTCATGAAAAAGAAAGAAAGATGAAATGATTTCATAAAAAAGAAAGAAAGATGCAAAGATTCCATGAAAAAGAAAGAAAGATGCAAAACTTTCATGAAAAAGAAAAATGCAATGATTTCCTGAAAAAGAAAGAAAGATGCAATGATTTCATGAAAAAAAATCAAAAATGCAAAGATTTCATGAAAAAGAAAGAAAGATGCAATGATTTCATGAAAAAGAATCAAAAATGCAAAGATTTCATGAAAAAGAAAGAAAGATGAAATGATTTCATAAAAAAAGAAGGAAAGATACAAGGATTCCATGAAAAAAAAAACAGAAAAATGCAAAGATTTTATGAAAAAGAAAGAAAGATGCAAAGATTTCATGAAAAAGAAATAAAGATGCAAAGATTTCATGAAAAAGAAAAATGCAATGATTTCCTGAAAAAGAAAGAAAGATGCAATGATTTCATGAAAAAGAAACAAAAATGCCAAGATTTCATGAAAAAGGAAAGAAAGATGCAATGATTTCATGAAAAAGAATAAAAAATGCAAAGATTTCATGAAAAAGAAAGAAAGATGAAATGATTTCATAAAAAAGAAACAAAAAGGCCAAGATTTCATGAAAAAGAAAAAGGCAATGATTTCCTGAAAAAGAAAGAAAGATGCCAATATTTCATGAAAAAGAAACAAAAATGCCAAGATTTCATGAAAAAAGAAAGAAAGATTCAATGATTTCATGAAAAAGAAAGAAAGACGCACTGATTTCATGAAAAAGAAAGAAAGATGCATATTTCCTGAAGAACGTTGGTATAAGGGGGCAATATTTAAATTCTTTTTCTATCCAATCGTAATTCAACAGCTTAATGATTGATCACAATGACTAAGAAGCCTCATCTAATTAGCATATCGCGTGTCATTCTGTACATCTAATGTTTCAACACTGGATGGTGCTTTGTCAATAGAACAGATTTGCATTCTGGCTTGTTCTAGTAGTGTGTCTAACATTCTCGGTACATCATAGTTATAGATAATTAATCGCCGATTGAATTTCCCGAATAAAACTGTGAGGAAGCTCGTAACACTTTCACTGCTGTAGACGTACTTATACGTTTGCTTGCTACCGACGTTTTTATTTATAGAAACACGTTTTAAACAATTGAAATGTCTTCTTTGAAATTAAATTTTGTTTTATTTGTAAGATCATCATCACCACCACCACCAGCATCATCATCATCATCATCAACACCTCCATCATTACCATCATCACCACCATCATCAACATCACATCATCAACATCACTATCATCAACATCAACATCAACATCACCACCATCATCACCATCATCAACATCACTATCACTATCATCATCATCATCATCATCATTGTCATTATCACCATCATCACCACTATCGATCAACTAGGGGTCTCCAAGTTTCTCACCCGTAGAGAGGTTGGATACGCCCAGCGATTTGTAAGGTTTAAACCTGGTCTGGAATCTGATGTTGCGCTTCTATATCCTTTCCAGTCTCTCCAACACACTTCAACCTGTTGCTGGATGGAATTATATGGAAACCCTACACGCTTTCAATCTCTAGCGATGATAGTCCTGTCCGCAGCCTGCGTTTTGAAGACGATAATGACCTTATGGTGGGCAGTAAGCTGCAAAACCTGACTAACAAACTCAACTGCACAAACTGGCGCCTATGGAATGGAACTCAAAAGGGAGAAATCTAAAGTATTAGTGAGATAATATCACTTGCTGATCTAAACAGCGATATTTGCTCGATAATATTTTCGAATTATAATTTTGTGATTTACCATGAAAGGAATAGAAAGTGGTTTGATTTGTTTTTAGTTTTGAATAAATGGGTTATTTAAGCAGTCCATTTATAGGATAATATGAAAAATATGTATTCTTTGGTTTAGAAATGTTGATTTGTTTTACGGCATATCAACTAGAAATGAGTTATTTAATGTATAGTAAACATTTAGGACAGATTCGTAAGAATAGAATATGTATTCTTTTAGACAGTTTGGTTTATTTTGTTTTACCCATATATGCGTTTTATCTATGGACACGTTTTTATTTAATTCAATAATGGAATATGTGCTTTGTTTAGATTGGTTTGGTTTGGCGATTTATGTTCAACCTCAATGGGTTATTTAATGTGACAACTTTATTCTTATGAATAATATGTAAAACATTTAATTGATCCGTTTATTTTTTTACGGCATATTTAATGGTTATTTAATGCCGACAACATTTTTAGGATAATTGAATAGAATATGTATTCTTTGGTTGTTGGATTTGTTTTTTTTTTTTGTTTTTATAATCAGTTATTTAATGAATGAACAAAAAATAGATTCATTATGAATAGAATCATATTCTTTGGTTGAAAAATTGTTTTTGTTTTTTTTTTATATATCAACCTCAATGTTATTTAATGCCGATAAACATTTTAGGATAGATTCTGAATAGAATAATCTTTGTTATTTTGTTTTTTGTTTTTGTTTTCCTCTCCATATAACCTCAATGGGTTATTTATCATATCATTTTTAAAGATTCGTATGAATAGAATACGTATTGTTTGGTTTAGATTGGTTTATTTTGTTTTACGGCTTGGCACAGTGGATAAAGGCGTTGATTAGTGACAAAAAAGAAAAAAATACGAATCATGGAAAACTTGGAGAGGAAAAATAATGTTTTTTAACATTATAACACGCCGTGGAACTAGAATATGACCCCAGCGAAGAAATAAAGGTTCAGTTCGATTTATTTCACGAATCTTGGACTCTCCTAGCCTAAAAATGGGATAAATATACTGCCTTTTAGGACGATAGTCCGGTAAATAGTACATAATATCTCATCTGATAAATATGGACAGATACTTAACATTTTTCTTTGCTAATTATGGCAAAAACCAAAGTTTGTATATATTCAGATGTTACTGTTTCTGATAATATATTTGTTTAAATCGGAAACTCTGGTTGTGTCTTAAAGAAAAAAATTTATCACTCTGCAAGACGACAGACTCATTGGTTGTCATCAAATCATCGACATTGATAATGCAAAGATAACATAAGTTATATTTCAATTAAATATCTAGGAAATTTTTTCAGATGTCGAAAAAACGTCAAAAATCTGACCATTGGCATATGGCTGCTTCTTTCAGAAAATTGATTTATGAAAGTGACATTTCGCTGTTATCTGACGCTTATAGATATAGATTTAAGATATCGTGATACTCTATTAACAGTAAGCATACGATGAGACCTTTGAACAAATATGTTCTCATATAAATATTAATCCGCTTGAGTCAATTCATTGATATTACGGCAATTTGCTGCTGAAAACAAACACTTTTTTTTTTTTTGATAGATCAATACTCATTATGATAGTAGAACGCTGTAATCGCGATCTGAAAGTAACGCCGTTGAACAATAGGTTAGACTCTCGAATATCACTTGCACTAAACAGAGGCTGGATAATATTCGTTCGAATAGTAATCCGTAAAATGATCCGAATAGAAAATGTCGGTGAAAAAAGTAGAAAAGCAGTCCATATCGTGTAGAAAATGATAGAAATGGTGATCTGAATTTAGAGGATAGACTAGAAATAGGATCCGTATAGTAAATAGGATTGACTTAAAATGCAGATCGAACAATCCTATCTCCCATTTATTTTTCTATGGACAGGTTTATTTAATTCAATAATGGGAATTACTGTGTTTGCTCTCTGGCGATCTATGTTTCAAACTAAGTATAACAGTGACCTTTAGATTATAACAAAAAATATAATGATCCGACAATTTCAATGGGTTAAAAAGATTTCGAAAATGATTGAAATCAGTATAACCCAAGTTTCATTAAAGATTTTTATATTCAGAGAACGCAAAAAGGAAAAAAAGAAGACGATTAAAAAGAAGAGGGGTCGTATTTTTTTTTATATATAAATGCAATGTAAATCGTTAACATGTTTAAAAATCTTGTTAAAACTAAAAGAGAACGAAAATAATATTTAAACAATAAACCCTTGCGTCTTAAGAACTATATAAAAGTAATTTGGGGTGAAATGATTAAAAAAATAAAAAAAAATCATATCTTCGTATTGCTTCAATAACATTTTCAAACCTTATAATCGCAAAAGTTACATATCCCGGTATGCATTGTGGTTCAGATTTACTCACGCACGCATGGTCATATCAGGTACTATATTTTTAAGATGGAAAGGCAGTCAGCTCTCAAATCGGACTGAAATTCTTGCTGTAACACTCGTTTTTTGTTCGTGTTACTGTTTCTGTTAATATATTTGTTTAAATCAGTCCCTCTCTTTGTGTCTTTATTTCTGACTCTAACAAGGCCACAACTCATTGCTTGTCATCAAATATCCATTGCCTGCAAAGACGCTACATTTCAGAAATGTTGTACTTTCTTCAGAGTCGAAACGTCAAAAGCCTGTGGCTGCTTCTTCCAGTTTTACCACAACATTTCATATCTGACGAGATTGATTTAAGATGGCGTGAACAGTGAGGCAAACGGTAATATTAACTGTTTAATTATATGGAATTCATTCGGCATTTGCAGCTGAAAGCATACTTTTTTTTTTTTTTGTAGATCAATGGTTATGATAGTGGAATTTCTAATCAAATATTTTGAAATCGAGGGTGGAGAAATTCGAAGTGAAGTAAAAGAAACGGAAAAATGATCGGTTTAAAATGTAGAAAAGCCGGCTCGATGTAATGATATATACCATTTTCTTAAACTTTGGGAAACGTAAAGAGACGTTTTTAATCGATAAAAAAGGCAGGAGAATTACCAGAGGATATTATAGGCTAGTTTGATATAAGTATAACAGCCAGATTGTAAGTAAAATAGATCGATCGAAACAATAGAAAAAAGAGAAATTCTGCTTTTTGCTAATAGCAATCAAATTTAAAGATCATATTTAGAGAATGAGGGAAAAAAGAAGACGATTAAAAAAAAATCTCTGACCAGCAGAAATAAATGAAAGTGAACGGAAAGTAGAATCTTAAAAGCCGAATGAAAAACAAACATGTTTAAAAAATAAAACTAAAGAGAACGAAAATAATATTTAAACAATGAGCAGGATAAGAACTATATAAAAAGTAATTTGTATCCGGAAAAATGAACATAAATAATAATAAAAAAAAAGTGGGTAAAACAACAATACATTTTAAAATAGAATAAACTGGTTAAGTCGGTATGCGAGTTAGATGAAAAGGTCATTCAATATATTTTAAGATAATAAAATAACTAAAATTTGTGTAACACATTTTTTTTTCACTGTTTGGCATTTTGACATACTAAACAAGCAGAAATAACCATGAAGAAATTCATATTGTTGCTTATTAAATATTATGAAAATACTCAAAGTGAAAGTTATAGTCATCAATATTTATGAAAGTGAAATCAAGTAAATACATTTATATTCATAAAATGAAACCAACAATATAGTTTTAATATATGGAAAATTGACCAGTCAATACTTTTTTTGAAATTTCAACAATATTTCTATTCAAATATTTTTTCTGGAAATACATTTTAAGATAAAATGTTATCAATTATTTTCCAATATTTTGTCATTTTATTATCCCTTTTTAAAATTTTCAAAAATAGTGTTTTATAAAAAAATGACCAACAATATATCGAATTATTTAAAATATCCACAATATATTTTTAATAATCCTCAAAGCAATGGTTTTTATTTTAAAGCTCGTTTTTTGTCTATTCCTGAGTATGACGATGAACTACATCCGGCAGCAAAATCTCTGACCAGCAGGTTTTGAGGAACGTAGAAACACATCTTAATTTTTTTTTAATGACCAACAATACATTTTATTATATAATTCTAAACAATACATTTTATTATAAAATGACCAAAATATCGCAATTAATGAAAATGAACCAACAATAATTTTCGAAAAACCAACAATACATTTTTATAATGATCAACAATACATTTTTATGATAAAATGACCAACAATATATTTTTATAATAAAATGACAAACAATACATTTTTATAATGATCAACAATACATTTTTATAATAAAATGACCAACAATATATTTTTATAATAAAATGACCAACAATACATTTTTATAATGATCAACAAATAAAATGACCAACAATATATTTTTATAATAAAATGACCAACAATATATTTTTATAATGATCAACAATACATTTTTATTATAAAATGACCAACAATATATTTTTATAATAAAATGACGAACAATACATTTTTGTAATGACCAACAATACTTTTTTATAATGATCAACAATACATTTTATGATAAAATGACCAACAATATATTTTTATAATAAAATGACCAACAATATATTTTTATAATGATCAACAATACATTTTTAATAAAATGACCAACAATATATTTTTATAATAAAAATGACCAACAATATATTTTTAATAAAATGACCAAAAATACATTTTTTTATAAAATGACCAACAATACATTTTTATAATAAAATGACCAACAATCATTTTTATAATGATCAACAATACATTTTTTATTATAAAATGACCAACAATATATTTTTTATAATAAAATGACCAACAAACATTTTTATAATGATCAACAATACATTTTTATAATAAAAACAATACATTTTAATAAAAATAACAATTTATTTTTATAATAAAATGACCAACAATACATTTTTGTAATGACCAACAATACATTTTCATAATAAAATCATTACAATACATTTTCGTAATGACCAACGATACATTTTTATAATAAAATAACCGCCGATAAATTTTTATAATAAAATGACCAACAATACATTTTATAGCAATATGACAATGAATGCAACGCATAAAAAAAATACAGCCTTATAGTAAAATTACCCGCAATATATTTTATGATCTACAAACTATATATGTAAAAGACATATGTTTACCTTGAAAGTATAAAATTAGGTAGAAAATATTTTAATTTCGATATTAAATAACAATACAGATGTTAAGTAACAACAAGCACTCGACAAATCTTCGTTTATAATTATGCAGCGCCAGTTTTCGAGGTTCGAAGAAGTATAGTCCTCTATAACACCAACTGCGTTCATTTAGTAATAAAGCAAAAAGTTATGAAAATTATGCAATTTTACTAAAGGGGGGGCCCATAACTTTCATAATGTAAGTATAAACTTCATATAACATTTTGTTATATATATATATATATATATATATATATATATATATAACAAAATGGGTTCTATAGCCTTGGATGGCAACTGGTCTAGGAGAAGGACAACTCTGAATTCAAAACATGCGGAGGGTCGTTTGGGAACCTCGTGGCATTCGGTGCACCAGGTCTCTGTATTCGTCCCTTCAAAAAGTGTGGATGGTCCTGCACGAGGCCTTCACCACTATAATCAAATCTCATGAGCCGGTGTCTGGCTGTCGGTTTCCTGGAAACTGATCTGCTTGACCCTCATACGTCGAATCTCGACGGATATATCGATATATATATATATATATATATATATATATATTGGGTGTATCAAAATAATTTTACAAATTTTGGGAGTGGATTCGTGACACCAAAACAAGGTAAAATGTCCATAAAAACATAAGTGCCAAATGCCATCGTTGTATATCAACATTCTCAAAGTCCGCAGCTCGCTTCTACACGCGTATGTACCCGTCGGATCATTGACTGGCGGACCCTTTTAAATACTTCCACACAGTATCTTTCAAAGCTCTCTGGGAGAAGTAAATATTTCCAGTGTGCACAAGAAGAAGCTTCTGGCAGCCGAATTAAAACTGCGCTGTATGAAGTTGCCAATTTTTTTTTTGTATCTTTGTTCGGCGAGGTATGGAGTCTAATACATTTCCTGTTAACTTCGTCGATTTCTGACTGTTAAACGAAAGATATAAGTTGGTTAATTTTCGTGAGAAACTGTCTTGGGAAATAGTCTAGTTTCGCTAATCGAGTAGTGGGTTTGTTGGTTGGCGCGTATGTAAAGAGAATGTTAACTAGGACGCATGCGCATTTAGCACAATGTCAGCAAGTACCTGACTGCAAGCAACGGTGACATTTCTTCGCCATATCCTCATTGCGTACGTTTCGCGAGATTCAGTTGATAAAACAGCTGACCTAATAAAAAGGTTACGTGCGTTAATTAGTCTCAATAGAAACAATGCTTGTAAAACAAAATTAAATACTCATTTTCCATTTCTTACATGCACACAGATAATTTCTCTCTCTCCTCTCTCTCTCTCTCTCTCTCTCTCTCTCTATATATATATATATATATATACTCTCTCTATGTATATATATTTAAAAATATATATATATATCTCTCTCTCTCTCTCTCTATATATATATATATATATATATATATATATATATATACTCTCTCTCTATATATATATATTTCTACTCTTTCTCTCTCTCTCTATATATATATATATATACTCTTTCTCTCTCTCCCTCTCCCTCTCTCTCTTTATATTATATATATATATATATATATATATATAAATATATATATATATATATATATATATATATATATATATATATATATATATATATATATATATATATATATATATATTATATATATATATATATATATATATATATATATATATATATTGAATAAAAAAAAATAAAATCTTCAAACACACTGGGTTGTAGATTAATATTCTTGTTTTTTTTTATTATTATTTCATTTAGATTCCTCGACTAAAAATGACCATCATCGGGAGAAGAAATATTTCTGCTTGCTGGAAGCAGTAAACTACAGAAATCATATATATATATATATATATATATATATATATATATATATATATATAAGTTTTATGATTTAAGAAACAGTATTTTTTTATGTATAGGGCTCAATATTAAACATATTAAAATAATATTAAAAACAGTGCATTAATAATATTATATAAAAAGATTACATAACTTTTCAATATCAATTTCTGTTGTTTTCACCTTCTTCGAAATATCTTAGTAAATGTCCGTTCTTCTGGAGGTTCTGGTTTTAAATGATATTTCTTTTTTTTTTTCAATTTGTTCCGAGTCTTTTAAATTATCAAATAAGAAGAATTGGGTCATGGGTCGATGCAGACATATTAACAAATACAGTGCAACCTCGGTTCTCGAACGTCTCCCATTTCGAATAAATCGGTTCTCGAACAAAAAATTCGAGATGACAATGCCTTGATTATCGAACAAATTTTCGGTTACCGAAAAACATTGATGAACAGAATTAACCCGAACGGAATCATTTCTGAATCGACCGCCATGTTGTATACATTCGTGTGTTGTTCCGTGTACTTTTCCAATTTTATTGTACTGTGACTTTTTTTCTCTACATTGATTCCTATTGGAAAAATAGTTTCGGTTTACGAACATATTGGATTACGAACGGCCTTCAGGAACGAATTAAATTCGTGAACCGAGGTTCCACTGTAGTTACTTTAATAATATAACATAATAAACCAAATAAAGTATTAATTAATAATTCAGATAAAACATAAAATATTATAATTTAATTAATAACACAAATTAACTAATATTATAATTTAATTAATAATACAAATTAGCAAATATTATAATTTAATTAATAATACAAATTAACAAATATTATAATTTAATTAATAATAAAAATTAAAAATATTTAATTTAATTAATAATACAAATTAACAAAAATCATAATTTAATTAATAATACAAATTAACAAATATTATAATTTAATTAAAAATACAAATTAACAAATATTATAATTTAATTAATAATACAAATTAACAAATATTATAATTTAATTGATAATACAAATTAACAAATATTATAATTTAATTAATAATACAAATTAACAAATATTTAATTTAATTAATAATACAAATTAACAAAAATCATAATTTAATTAATAATACAAATTAACAAATATTATAATTTAATTAAAAATACAAATTAACAAATATTATAATTTAATTAATAATACAAATTAACAAATATTATAATTTAATTGATAATACAAATTAACAAATATTATAATTTAATTAATAATACAAATTAACAAATATTTAATTTAATTAATAATACAAATTAACAAATATTATAATTTAATTAATAATACAAATTAACAAATATTATAATTTAATTAATAATACAAATTAACAAATATTTAAACTAATTAATTAATATTTAATTAATATTATAACTGTACAACTTCTATATAAACCATAAACAATTAATTTAATTTAGAAGAAAATATTTACAACTGGAAGAAAAATCTGCAGCTGATAAAATAAAGACGTAAGCAAACCAAGAATTCATGAAGCTGCGTACGTAAAAGAACGTTAAATTGATGAATACGCACGTGTACGGGGGGGGGGGCACTATTTTTGGGATACTTTGAAAAGTGTGCTTAAAGGTGTTTTTTTGCTGCCGAGAGCTTTTGTGTTGATGAGTAGGTAGTTCAGCAGTAACTGCCCATTAATGGTATGAACATTGATTTGGTTTCATGTTTTCTTTATTTTTACTTCAACTTAGGCGACACTATTTTTCGGACATGACACAAATTCCGGGATTTTTTAATGATTTAGTCGTCGAACGTATACAATATGCAAATTTTCTGCAGGTAAATTGTACTCTGACCATTACATTTGAGTATCTTTACCATTCACTGCGAAAACGTATTAAAATCCTGAAGAAGAATGCATTCAAAAGAAGTCATCAGTTTGGTCCAAAAGAAGAGAGAAGACGGGCTCAGCATCCGAAAGATCGCCGCTGAGATGAAGCTACCGAAGTCAACAGTTGAATACATGCTAAGTACAGACTATGAGCGGAAGAAGAAGAGAGGACGGAAAAAAAACAAAAACAATTTCCAAGAGAACAGAATGAAGAATGAAGAGGAGTGTTACGAGGTTGTTATCATCTGGAGAAAAGGTGACAGCGAAGAAAGTAAAGGAGAAGTGTGAACTTGACGTCTGTGTTCGAACTGTACAAAGAAAGCTACACGAAATAGGACTTAAGTATGCTAAAATCAAGAAAAGAATTACACTAATGAGAAAACACAAGGAGGCAAGGCTGGGAAGCGCCAAAAGATGGATAACAAACCATGTCGACTACAAGAAAGTGATATTTACTGATGAAAAACGTTTTAAGTTCGATGGACCTGACGGGTGGTGTACATGGTCGATAAAAGGTGAACCTGTTATTCTCAACAAGAGACAGATGGGAGGAGGAGGAGTCAGTGTTTGGGGTATGGTATTTCCGAATGGAATCTTGTGGCTCGATTGGTTAAAAAGACGTCAAAATAGCTTGAGCTACAGAGAACTTTTGGAAAAGAGAGCCCTACCACTCATAGAAATGGGAATTAATTTTATTTTGCAGCAAGATAACTGCAGCATCCATGTGGCCAAATCAGTGAAAAATTGGATGTGTGAAGCAAATATAACTGCTCTGGAATGCAAAAAGTCCAGACTTAAATTTATTTGAAAACATATGGGAAATGCTTGCAGAGCTTGTTTACGACGAGCCAGAAATAACCAGAGAAGCTGAACTGTGGCAGCGCATACAAGATGCTAAAAATAGACTGCTGGAAAGACGAAGAGACGTTATTATCAATATGTACGAACATTATGAAGATAGACTGATAGAAGTCATTGAAAAAAAGGGTGCTGCCATAAACTATTAGCATTGTTTCTGCAACGTCCGAAAAATACTGTCACCTGTGTAATGTGAAAATTTGTAAAAAAAATAAAAATACTTCTAATTTGAATTCTGACCTTTCCATTTGTAGTATTGAATTCAGTCGTTCAAGTCTGAACCGACTGTTCGGTTGTACTCTCTTCCTACGGACGGGAGGAACCCGAAGGAGGCTACGCCGAAGGGCGGAGTCTCCTTCGGGGAGGTAGACCGGCCCTGAACCCGTTTCTACGGGTTCAAACGGGCATATTTTTGGCCGAGCCTAATGGCTCGGAAATGCCCACGTTAAAAAGGCCTTGTGCCACATGACGCCCTCGT
>CAHIKZ030000072.1:205000-240000 GCA_903632075.3 Acanthosepion pharaonis
CTGGAACGAGACCACGTGGAGTCCCACCTCGTTGATTCAAGGATCAGCTCAAAATCACCTGACTGAGGACAGAAATCGAAACGGTCCATCACAACTCGACACCGACTTCGAATGGGTCGGACACAACCTTGCCCGAATACTAGCCACCCGCCTAACCAAACAAATCATCTCCACAGGGCGTACATCTGGAACGAGACCACGTGGAGTCCCACCTCGTTGATTCAAGGATCAGCTCAAAATCACCTGACTGAGGACAGAAATCGAAACGGTCCATTATGAGACGGAAGCTGCAGAGAGAACCAATTGGAGAAGAACAGACCATGAATGAAACAACATCCTTTAAAAATACCAGAAAACAAATAAAAGATGAAGAGAGCCCAAAGAAAAGTCAGAGCTCTGCATCCCCTGAATTTCCTTGTCTCTTCAGAGACAAAATTAGGCCTTTTTTTGTACAGACGGAAATGTCGATGAGCACCCGAATACTCAACGAGGACCTCCATCGACAACAACTGAATTAAAAAAAAATATTGGAAACCTATAAACATTATGTCGTTGTGTGTAGAAAAAGCCATTAACATTCTAAATCGTGTTAGGACAAGACTCTTTCTTTGAGAGCTTAGTCTTACGACCACATCACCATGGAAGTTAAGCAACGTCGAGCCTGGTTAGTACCTAGATGGGTGAACTCTTGGGAATATCAGGTACTGTAAGTTAGAATGTGCTAATGACTTGGAATTGTTAATCAAAGAGCCAAATTCCAATTTCCGCTGGGTTCATTATATTCACTTACGCACATAACCTTGGGAAAGGTCCACCACTTCTCCTCCAGCTATGGGTTAATTAGTAATACTTTTGTTACTTAGTAAGATTATCTGGCGTTGAGATAACCTGAAAGGAGCTGATAAACCATAAAAACGAATAAATCAATCAATCTTTGAGATCTTCATGGTGTTAACATTATGTTTCGGCTGGTCCATTCTTTAGTCTCCCCCAGGCGAAAATACCGTTCTGGGTAAGACGTTAAACTACATCCAAGTCCTGGGTAAGACGTTAAACTACGTTCAGCAGCAAGGCCTCTTATCAGGAGGCTTTGAGGAGCGTGGGACCACCTCCCAATTGCTGGTGTTCACAGGTCCACCCTGGCCCGGGGTGGTAGCACCTGTTAGGTTCCCAACTATGGGCAAATAGTTAACTATTACCAGCAATACTTTTTGAAAAAAAATTATTACCAGCAATACAATTTAACCCATTGAGGTTGAAGGAACCCATGGAGATTGATATGCCGTAAAACAAAAGAAATATATTAACCAAAGAAAACAGATTTTTTGAATCTATCCTAAAATAAAAAACAAAATATGCCGTAAAACAAAATAAACCAAAAAATTTTTGCCGGCAGTTAAAATGGCCCATTGAGGTAAAACAAAATAAACCAAACCAATCTAAACCAAAGATATATCCTAAAAATGTTGTCGGCATTAAAAAACCCAAGGTTGAAACAAAAACAAAATAAACCAAAAACCAATCTAAACAAAAAGCATTAAATACATTGAGGTTGATACTCTATTCATATTCGAATCTATCCCTAAAAATGTTGTCGGCATTAAATAACCCATTGAGATTTATATGCCGTAAAAAAAAATAAACCAATCTAAACCAAAGAATACATATTCATACGAATCTAAAATTCATTAAATAACCCATGAATCTATCCGTAAAACAAAAGAAAAAAATGTTATTCATATGCATTAAAAAACGGGATTAAATAACCCATTGAGGTTGATATGCCGTAAAACAAAATAAAAAACCAATCTAAACCCAAACCAATCTAAAAAAAAAAAAAGAATACATAAACCAAAGAATACATATTCATTCACGAATCTATCCCTTAAAAATGTTGTCAGCATTAAATAACCCATTGAGGTTGATATGTTGATATGCAAAAAAACCAAAAAAAATAAATTTCTATTCAAACCAATCTAAACCAAAGAATGCCGTAAAACAAAATATTTACTATTCATACGAATCTATCCTAAAAATGTTGTCGGCATTAAATAACCCATTGAGGTTGATATGCCGTAAAACAAAAAAACAAAAATCTAAACCAAAGAAACATAATTCATACGAAACCATAAAAAAGCATTAAATACATATTTGCCGTAAAAAACAAAAAGAAACCAAACCAATCATGCAAAGAATCTATTCATATGAAAAAATGTTGTCGGCATTAAATAACCCATTGAGGTTGATATGCCGTAAAACAAAATAAACCAAACCAATCTAAACCAAAGAATACATATTCTATTCATGCGAATCTATCCTAAAAAAATGTTGTCGGCATTAAATAACCCATTGAGGTTGATATGCGGCATTAAAAAACAAAAGAAACCAAACCAATCTAAACCAAAGAATACATATTCTATTCATATGAATCTATCCTAAAAAATGTTGTCGGCATTAAATAACCCATTGAGGTTGATATGCCGTAAAACAAAAATAAACCAAACCAATATAAATCTAAACCAAAGAATACATATTCTATTCATACGAATCTATCCTCGGCATTAAAAAATGTTGTCCGTAAAAATTAAATAACCCATTGAGGTTGATATGCCGTAAAACCAATCTAAAAAATAAAAACCAAACGTAAAACAAAATCTAAACCAAAGAATACATATTCTATTCATACGAATCTATCCTAAAATATTGTCGGCATTAAATAACCCATTGAGGTTGATATGCCTAAAAACAAAATAAACCAAACCAATCTAAACCAAAGAATACATATTTTATTCATACGAATCTATCCTAAAAAAAAATCTAAACCAAAGAATACATATTTCTATTCATGAATCTATCCTAAAAATGTTGTCGGCATTAAATAACCCATTGAGGTTGATATGCCGTAAAACAAAATAAACCAAACCAATCTAAACCAAAAGAATATTCATGAATTCTATTCAAACCCATTGAATCTAAAACAAAATCCCAAAAAAATGTTGTCGGGATTAAATAACCCATTGAGGTTGATATGCCGTAAAACAAAATAAACCAAACCAATCTAAACCAAAGAATACATATTTCTATTCATGCGAATCTATCCTAAAAATGTTGTCGGCATTAAATAACCCATTGAGGTTGATATGCCGTAAAACAAAATAAACCAAACCAATCTAAACCAAAGAATACATATTTCTATTCATTCTATTCTAAAAATGTTGTCGGCATTAAATAACCCATTGAATCTATCCAAAACCAAAGAAAAATGTTATTCATATGAATCTATCCTAAAAATTAACCCATTGAGGTTGATATGTAAAACAAAATAAACCAATGAATCTATAAAAGGTTGATATGCGTAAAAAAAAATAAACCAAACCAATCTAAACCAAAGAATACATATTCTATTCATATGAATCTATCCTAAAATGTTGTCGGCATTAAATAAATTGAGGTTGATATGTAAAACAAAATAAACCAAACCAATCTAAACCAAAGAATACACATTCTATTCATATGAATCTATCTAAAAATGTTGTCGGCATTAAATAACCCATTGAGGTTGATATGCCGTAAAACAAAATAAACCAAACCAAACCAAAGAATACATATTTTCTATTCATACGAATCTATCTAAAAACCAAAAAAAAAACCAAACCAATCTAAACCAAAGAAAACCTAAAATGTTGTCAGCAAAAAGAATGCCGTAAAAAAAAATAAACCAAACCAATCTAAACCAAAGAATACATATTTCTATTCATTCTATTAAAATGTTGTCGGCATTAAAAAATGTTGATATTCAACCCATTGAGGTTGATAAAAAACAAAACAAACCAAACCAATCTAAACCAAAGAATACATATTCTATTCATAAAATTGAGGTTGTCGTAAAACAAATTAAACCAAACCAATCTAAACCAAAGAATTACATATTCTATTCATATGAAATCCTAAAAAAAGAAACCATTGAAACCAAAAAAAACCAAACCAAAAACCAAAGAATACATATTTCTATTCATATGAATCTATCCTAAAAATGTTGTCGGCATTAAATAACCCATTGAGGTTGATATGCGTAAAACAAAAAAAACCAAACCAATCTAAACCAAAGAATACATATTCTATTCATCTAAACCTAAAAGAATTAAATAAATATTGAGGTTGATTGCCAAACAAAATAAACCAATCTAAACCAAAGAATACATATTCTATTCATGCGAATCTATCCTAAAATGTTGTCGGCATTAAACAAACCCATTGAGGTTGATATGCCGTAAAACAAAATAAACCAAACCAATCTAAACCAAAGAAAATATTCTATTCATATGAATCTATCCTAAAAATGTTGTCAGCATTAAATAACAACCCATTGAGGTTGATATGCCGTAAAACAAAATAAACCAAACCAATCTAAACCAAAGAATATATTCTATTCATATGAATTATCCTAAAAATGTTGTCGGCATTAAATAACCCATTGAGGTTGATATGCCGTAAAAACAAAATAAACCAAAAATCTAAACCAAAGAAAAAATGTTGTCGGCATTAAATAACACAGGTTGATATGGTAAAACAAAATGATATGCCGTAAAACATTGAGGTTGATATGCCGTAAAACAAAATAAACCAAACCAATCTAAACCAAAGAATACATTATTCATATTCATAAAAAACGCATTAAATCTATGCCGTAAAACAAAATAAACCTAAAATTCATTGTCTATCTCAAAATGTTGTCGGCATTAAATAACCCATTGAGGTTGATATGCCGTAAAACAAAAAGAAACCAAACCAATCTAAACCTAAAAAGAATATTCATCAAACCAAAGAATATTTATTCTATTCATTAAATAACCCATTGAGGTTGATATGCCGTAAAACAAAATAAACCAAACCAATCTAAACCAAAGAATACATTACATTCTATTCATTTGAATCTATCCTAAAAATGTTGTCAGCATTAAATAACCCATTGAGGTTGATATGCCGTAAAACAAAATAAACCAAACCAATCTAAACCAAAGAATACATATTCTATTCAAATGAAATCCTAAAACCATTAAATAACCCATTGAGGTTGATATGCCGTAAAACAAAATAAACCAAACCAATCTAAACCAAAGAATACATATTCTATTCATATGAATCTATCCTAAAAATGTTGTCAGCATTAAATAACCCATTGAGGTTGATATGCCGTAAAACAAAATAAACCAAACCAATCTAAACCAAAGAATACATATTTCTATTCATGCGAATCTATCCTAAAAATGTTGTCGGCATTAAATAACCCATTGAGGTTGATATGCCGTAAAACAAAATAAACCAAACCAATCTAAACCAAAGAATACATATTTTTTCTGAATTCATATGAATCTATCCTAAACCAAAAATAAACCAAAGTTGTCAGCAAAAACCCATTGAGGTGTAAAAACAAAATAAACCAAACCAATCTAAACCAAAGAATACATTTATTCATAGGTTGCATTAATTAACCCATTGAGGTTGATATGCCGTAAAACAAAAATAAACCAATCTAAACCAAAGAATACATATTCTATTATGAATCTATCCTAAAAATGTTGTCGGCATTAAACAACCCATTGAGGTTGATATGCCGTAAAACAAAATAAACCAAACCAATCTAAACCAAAGAATACATATTTCTATTCATGCGAATCTATCCTAAAAATGTTGTCGGCATTAAATAACCCATTGAGGTTGATATGCCGTAAAACAAAATAAACCAATCTAAACCAAAGAATACATATTCTATTCATTTGAAATCCCTAAAAAAGCATTAAATAACCCATTGAGGTTGATATGCCGTAAACAAAATTCTAAACCAAAGAATACAATTTCTATTCATATGAATCTATCCTAAAAATGTTGTCAGCATTAAATAACCCATTGAGGTTGATATGCCGTAAAACAAAATAAACCAAACCAATCTAAACCAAAGAATACATATTCTATTCATATGAATCTATCCTAAAAATGTTGTCAGCATTAAATAACCCATTGAGGTTGATATGCCGTAAAACAAAATAAACCAAACCAATCTAAACCAAAGAATACATATTTCTATTCATAAGAATCTACCTAAAAATGTTGTCGGCATTAAATAACCCATTGAGGTTGATATGCCGTAAACCAAAATAAACCAAAACAATCTAAACCAAAGAATACATATTTTTATTCATGCGAATCTATCCTAAAATGTTGTCGGCATTAAATAACCCATTGAGGTTGATATGCCGTAAAAAAAAATAAACCAAACCAATCTAAACCAAAAGAATACATATTTTATTCATATGAATCTATCCTAAAAATCCTAAACCAAAGAATACATATTCTAATGAATTATCCTAAAAAATGTTGTCAGCATTAAATAACCCATTGAGGTTGATATGCCGTAAAACAAATAAAACCAAACCAATCTAAACCAAAGAATACATATTCTATTCATATGAATGAATCTAAAATCCATTAAATAAAAGGTTGTTGTCAATCTAAACCAAAGAATATACCTATTCATTTGAATCTATCCTAAAAATGTTGTCAGCATTAAATAAAAGGTTGATATGCCGTAAAAAAAACCAAACCAATCTAAACCAAAGAATACATATTCTAATGAATCTATCCTAAAGATATGCCAAAAAAACAAAATAAACCAATCTAAACCAAAGAATACATATTCTATTCATTTGAATCTATCCTAAAAATGTTGTCAGCATTAAATAACCCATTGAGGTTGATATGCCGTAAAACAAAATAAACCAAACCAATCTAAACCAAAGAATACATATTTCTATTCATGCGAATCTATCCTAAAAATGTTGTCGGCATTAAATAACCCATTGAGGTTGATATGCCGTAAAACAAAATAAACCAAACCAATCTAAACCAAAGAATACATATTTCTATTCATGCGAATCTATCCTAAAAATGTTGTCGGCATTAAATAACCCATTGAGGTTGATATGCCGTAAAACAAAATAAACCAAACCAATCTAAACCAAAGAATACATATTTTTATTCATGCGAATCTATCCTAAAAAACATTAAATAATCCAAATATGCCGTAAAAACAAAATAAACCAAACCAATCTAAACCAAAGAATATTCATATGAATATCCTAAAAATGTTGTCATTAAATAACCCATTGAGGTTGATATAAAAAAAATAAACCAAACCAATAAACCAAAGAATACATATTTCTAAATGAATCTATCCTAAAATGTTGTCAGCATTAAATAACCCATTGAGGTTGATATGCCGTAAAACAAAATAAACCAAACCAATCTAAACCAAAGAATACATATTTCTATTCATGCGAATCTATCCTAAAAATGTTGTCGGCATTAAATAACCCATTGAGGTTGATATGCCGTAAAACAAAATAAACCAAACCAATTAAACCAAAGAATACATATTTTTATTCCTATCCTAAAAAAATGTTGTCGGCATTAAATAACCCATTGAGGTTGATATGCCGTAAAACAAAATAAACCAAACCAATCTAAACCAAAGAATACATATTTTTATTCATGCGAATCTATCCTAAAAATGTTGTCGGCATTAAATAACCCATTGAGGTTGATATGCCGTAAAACAAAATAAACCAAACCAATCTAAACCAAAGAATACATATTTTATTCATGCGAATCTATCCTAAAAATGTTGTCGGCATTAAATAACCCATTGAGGTTGATATTATTCAAACTAAAAAATTAAAAACCCATTGAATACGTAAAACAAATAAACCAAAAATCTAAACCAAAGAATACATATTCTATTCATATGAATCTATCCTAAAAATGTTGTCAGCATTAAATAACCCATTGAGGTTGATATGCCGTAAAACAAAATAAACCAATCTAAACCAAAGAATACATATTCTATTCATATGAATCTATCCTAAAAATGTTGTCAGCATTAAATAACCCATTGAGGTTGATATGATAAAACAAAATAAAAATCTAAACCAAAGAATACAAATTCATTTGAAATCCAATGCCGTAAAACAAAAATAAACAAACCAATCAAACCAAATACATATTCTATTCATATGAATCTATCCTAAAAATGTTTGTAACCCATTGAGGTTGATATTAAAAACAAAATAAACCAAACCAATCTAAACCAAAGAATACATATTCTATTCATATGAATCTATCCTAAAAATGTTGTGCATTAAATAAACCCATAAGGTTGATATGCCAAAACAAAATAAACCAAACCAATCTAAACCAAAGAATACATTATGCGAATCTATCCTATTCATTGAGGTTAATCAAAATAAACCAAACCAATAAACCAAAGAATACAAAATGTTCCTAAAAATGTTGGCATTAAATAACCCATTGAGGTTGATATGCCGTAAAACAAAATAAACCAAACCAATCTAAACCAAAGAATACATATTTCTATTCATGCGAATCTATCCTAAAAATGTTGTCGGCATTAAATAACCCATTGAGGTTGATATAAAACAAAATAAACCAAAAATCTAAAAAACATATGAAATCCGAAAAACCATTAAAAACCATTGAGGTTGAATGCCGTAAAACAAAATAAACCAATCTAAACCAAAGAATACATATTCTATTCATTCATCCTGAATCATTAAATAACCCATTGAGGTTGATATGCCGTAAAACAAAATAAACCAAAAATAAACCAAAGAATACATATTCTATTCATATGAATCTATAAAATGTTGTCAGCATTAAATAACCCATTGAGGTTGATATGCCGTAAAACAAAAAATAAACCAATCTAAACCAAAGAATATTCATTTGAATCTATCCTATTCATGAGGTTGAATCTATCCCAAAGAATACATATTTCTATTCAAAATGTTGTCAGCATTAAATAACCCATTGAGGTTGATATGCCGTAAAACAAAATAAACCAAAAACCAATCTAAACCAAAGAATACATATTTTTATTGATGAATCTATCCAAACCAATCTAAAAATGAATTAATCTGGCATGAGGTTGAAATCTAAACCAAAGAATACATATTTCTAATGAATCTATCCTAAAAATGTTGTCGGCATTAAATAACCCATTGAGGTTGATATGCCGTAAAAACAAAATAAACCAAAAATCTAAACCAAAGAAACATAATCTAAACCAAAGAATAACATATGATTCTATAAACCAAACCAATCTAAACCAAAGAATCTATCCTAAAAATGTTGTCGGCATTAAATAACCCATTGAGGTTGATATGGCGCAAAAAACAAAATAAACCAAACCAATAAAACCAAAGAATACCATGAATCTATCCTAAAAAATGTTGTCGGCATTAAAAACCCATTGAGGTTGATATGCCAAAAACAAAATAAACCAAACCAATCTAAACCAAAGAATACATATTTTATTCATGAATCTATCTAAAAAATGTTGTCGGCATTAAATAACCCATTGAGGTTGATATGCCGTAAACAAAATAAACCAAACCAATCTAAACCAAAGAATACATATTCTATTCATATGAATCTATCCTAAAAAAATGTTGTAACCCATTGAGGTTGATATGCCGTAAAACAAACATAAAAATCTAAACCAAAAAGAATACATATTCTATTCATATGAATCTATCCTTGATAACCCATTGAGGTTATATATGCCGTAAAACAAAATAAACCAAAAATCTAAACCAAAGAATACATATTCTATTCATATGAAATATCCTAAAAATGTTGTATGCATTAAATAACCCATTGAGGTTGATATGCCGTAAAACCAAAAATAAACAAACCAATCTAAACCAAAGAATACATATTCTATTCAAATCCTAAAATGTTGTCAGCATTAAATAACCCATTGAGGTTGATATGCCGCAAAACAAAAATAAACCAATCTAAACCAAAGAATACATTCTATTATTCCATAAAATGTTGTCAGCATTAAATCTAAAAATTGCATTAAATAACCCATTGAGGTTGATATGCCGTAAAACAAAATAAACCAAACCAATCTAAACCAAAGAATAATATTCTATTCATATGAATCTATCCTAAAAATGTTGTCAGCATTAAATAACCCATTGAGGTTGATATGCCGTAAAAAACAAAATAAACCAAACCAAACTAAACCAAAGAATACATATTTCTATTCATGCGAATCTATCTAAAAAATGTTGTCGGCATTAAAACCCATTGAGGTTGATATGCCGTAAAAAAATAAACCAAACCAATCTAAACCAAAGAATACATATTTTTATTCATGAATCTATCCTAAATGTTGTTCCAGCATTAAATAACCCATTGAGGTTGATATGCCGTAAAACAAAATAAACCAAACCAATCTAAACCAAAGAATACATATTTCTATTCATATGAATCTATCCTAAAAATGTTGGAAGGCATTAAATAACCCATTGAGGTTTATGCCGTAAAAAAAAAATAAACCAATAAACCAAAGAATACAGTAAAATTCTATTCATATGAATCTATCCTAAAAATGTTGTCAGCATTAAATAACCCATTGAGGTTGATATGCTGCAAACAAACCAATAAACCAGAATACGTTTGACTATCCTAAAACTGTTTCAGCATTAAATTATTCAAATCACAGCATTAAATAATAAACCTCAATATAAAACGAATATATATATAGAACAAGAAATTTTAGATATATATATATGTGTGTGTGTGTGTGTGAGTTATGAATTGCTTAAATATATCAGGGAAGGAATTTCATACTATATTATTGAGGATTGAACTCACGACCAAATATGATCACAAACAGTAAATTTATGATAAAACAGAATGCAGTCGGAAACCATAAACCTCAATAAAACGAATATTCTTAGAACAAGGACGTCTGAAATATATTTTATTAAAGATATTTGATTTATGATAAAAACTGCAAAACCAAAATTAATTTTTAAAAAAACTTTTTTTTTTGCATAATGTATATCGAAACACGAGTAATGGAAAGGATCTTGATGTTAAAAATTTATAAAAAATTGTTCAAAGCAAATTCAAGTTAGTGAAGTTCATGTGATTTGCATAATAACTCCAGACAGGTTGTTTATATGTACACATATGTAAACGTATTAAATAATATAAACGTGTTCACTTATCTTAAGGGTACTCTGAGTTCGACGAAATTGAATAAGATCTTTAGAAGACTTAATGCTAAATTTACAATTTGCCAGAGATTCTCATAAGATAAGTGAGGTTAAATTATTTTTTTTAATGTTATATCCATTGATATTGTGAGCAGTTGCTATCTTCCGGAATTACCCTGGTCTTATATCATCATACTTATTATAAAATCCAGGTTGTGTGTGTGTGTCTGTTCGTTTATATATTGGATCGGATTTCCTACATTTTTGAACCGATTTCAACTAAACTTCACAGGACTACGTAAAATTACCTTTGCGGTGGTTCTGACAGCGCCAAAAATTTGAAAAAAACACAATTGTTTTTGCACGAAATCAATTTGAAAACACGATTAAGAGGCATCGCTGTCGCAAGAATGAAAGGGGGACAACTCATATCGAGTTATACTTATTATAAAACCCAGGTTGTTTGTGTGTGTGTTTTTGTTCGACTATATGGGATCGGATTTCCTAGATTTTTCAACCGATTTCAACAAAACTTCACTTTTTTTTGGCAGATAGTGTTTTGGCCGATTGTCTTGCACACTTTTTTCTTTATTTTTACATTCAGAATGCTTTAAAAATTCCATTTATAAGACAATTGTTTATAATAAAATTCTATTCAATCGATAGACCCATAACGATTGAAAATAATGTTTGAGTGTGGATTTGACCAATTCGTAAAAAAAAAACAAAAAACAAAAAACAAAACTAATTAAGACATGCGTGTCCGTCAACCTTAAATAATAATTTTTGTCAATTTTATTTTTCAGTCTTTATGATGGTCGATACTTTATCCATCTCTTACTGTTACATCCCAGGGTAACGCCGGGCTCTACTGCTAGTATATATATATATATATATATATATATATATATATATATATATATATATGAATGTACAGGGTGCAATGTGTAAATTGTCGCTATTTTATATTTTTAATTTTGCGCATGTGCGTTGTTTGTTTTTGATTTTGTCGACTTCACCGTATAGTAGGGTCAGTTGGGCACCATCAGTCAGAAAAAGAGCACCATGACGCAATTCACTCCGCCAGAAATTTGGAAACGGCATGACACATTGCTTGCCAGAATACAGCATTTTAAACGAGTCTAATGATGATTACGAAGGTGTTTGGGGTGATCACTAGTGATATCGACGTTATGCCTCCATTAATCTTCCCACACGGCCTCGGACTCAACACGGAGGTCTACATCAAGTGCCTTGTAAAGGTAGCGCTGCTCTGGCTAAAGAGGGTGGCTGCTGGAAGACCCTATGTCTAGCAGCTAGTCTCTGCAACATGCCACACAAGCAGAAGAACCCAGTTATGGCTGTCAGACAATTTCCGCGACCACATCACACCTTACAACTTGCCACCTAACTGCTTGCCCCTTGATAATTATATATAGGGCGCAGTTGAGTGAGAGACCAATGAACTGAAGGCAAGGGTTATGGCAGCATTCGCCAACTTAAAAACAGACCTTCTAGAAGAATTGCAGGAGATCCTATAGTCGTCTAGAGGACCTGGTTGAAGCCAATGGCAATTTTATTCAATGGCTTTACTATTTTAGTATTTCAATATAATTTTGTGTACTTTTGGTGGTAAATATATTTGTTAAAATGAGATGTCGGTGCGTTAGGTACATTTCCGTCTAAATTATGCAAAAATAATATATATATATATATATATATATATATATATAAGATGAAAAGCATTACAAAAGCGTTTTACAATTTGTATATATATATATATATATATATATATATATATATATATATCGATGCAGCTTTCATGAAATAATATAGACACCTTTTCTATATTATTTAATGAAACATGCATCAATGAAAAATGTTGCCTAAATACACACAATATATATATAATATATATATATATATATATATATATATATATCCAGGTATGAGGAAGGCAACAAAATTCCTTGTAGCACCAAAGATGAACTGCAGTTAAGGATTATGGCATTATGGCAGCATTCACTAACTTAAACAAGGAGACCGCCCAGAAGATTTGTAGGAGATTCCCATGTTGTCTGGAAGCCATTTGTTGAAGCCAACTGAGATTTTATTGAATGAATTTACTATTTTAGTATTTCAAGCTAATTTTGTGTAATTTTGGTAAATATATCAGTTAAAATGATTCGGTGTTATTTTCATGTTTATACAATTTAGGCGACAATTTATCCCTCGCACCCTGTATATAATTATTTTGAACCATTCAGAAGAGATCTTTTTCTGTTGACAGATCATCGGAAGAACACATTAGCAAGGTTGACTGATAAAAGAAAACACAAATTGCCCTGAATGAGAAAATATGTAAGGAAGAGAATAAAAAACGAACCACGACTATTCGTTAATAAAATGAGGTGGAAAGAAAAAGTGTGGATATACGAATAATGGCTAAAAGATTCCAGATGAATGTAAAACAAAAAAAAAAAAATATTACACACACGACTCCTAAAAGAAATAGAGCGAAAAAAAATACTCTTTCTCTTTGCTAAAAGCCGGTTGATGTAACTTAATGTTTTCCGCTTCAGGTAAACGGAAATGTTAAGCAGTCCGGGCTCTGAACAAAACAGTGAACGAACGTTCCACGTATTTTGCTGAACAATTCGGATTACCCAGCAAGAGTATCTCGCAAATTAAAGGATCAGAAAAACCCTGTCCTATACTAGCAGGAACGTGTTGATCAATCCGCGTAACATGTCGCTGATTGGTTCGTCCTGAATAATCAGCCTCACACTGACATTTAAATTTGTCGATAATAGAACTATTTTGTAGGTAAGTTAAACCATCTTTGGCAAACGAGATAAAACTGGATTGAAAAAGTCCCGAAAAATGATTAAAATGATGTGTAAGCCTCAGATTGTAATAAGCTTTTCGATTTATGATTAGTAAATTGAGTTTTACTTAATAACAATATTTTCTAACCATTACATCCCAAAACTGAATTTTAAAAGATTTAAATCGTTATAAATTATTCTAATTGAATTGTAAAAAATGAAAACAAATCTTGTAAAAATCCATTATCCATTCAAAAAACCTTTTTTTCTTGAAACAATATTGTCCTAAATATATCTTATTTATAAAAGCAATTAAAAAGCTTTTCTAATTCATTAATGTCTTATTTTTACTGCTTTTTAATTTTACTATTCAGAGCAGATTTTTGGTAAGACAGGGTCCGATTGTACAAGAAAAATTATTCATTTAGATTCTCCAAGGAGTTCCACTTTTAACAATTTCAACTTAGTCATTAAAAATGATCTCGTTGAATTTCTCGAGTTTTCATAAAACTAATTACAGACAAGTTTCTTTGTATCCTTCTTAGAAGAAGCAAGAAAATTACAATGTTGATGCATATTTATTTTATTGCGAGTACTTTCGACATTAGCACAATGTCATCATCAGGGTGTTTTTTTTTCTAAGACAAAAATATGTTGTGTCCCTTCTTTTAAGACATGTCGAAAGTACTCGAAATTAAATGAATATGCATCAACATGGTAATTATCTTTATTCCTTTAATAAAGGTACTAAAAAACTTGTCCGTAATTACGAGAGGATCCTATTAAATATAAGTAGGCAAAATATTTCTAAATTATTTAATGAGACGAGTCTTAATGAAATCATGCTGCCAAAATATATGCAATATATATATATATATAGAAACAAAATTACCAAGATTTTCTAAACAAAAACAGTTCTAAAATAATTTCTTTCATTTGTGAATAAGTCTTGAAGAGTTCATTAAAATCCGACAATTATTTGTTTTTTGCAAGAATTTCTAAATCTGTCTTTCACCTCCAAAAAAGATTCTAAAATTTGTTATGCTAAATTACAGTCCATCCGCTGACACAAGTAAACAAGATTTTAACTAAAATTTTGAATCCTTTAAAAGGATAAAAATCATAACTAAATAATCAAAAAATAATTTAGTATTTCCTCTTGATGATAACATGAGATTACAACGACAAAATTTAGTTTTTAGCAAGTGTAGAGCATTTTTCATCATCAGTCCGTTATGTGCCATGTGTGATACACGCTTAGGCGATCATGTATCTTTCGATACATGACTGACGAGGCAGATTTTTTCCCGCATTAGGTTGCTATTTCTTTCTGCGGTAGACAAGTTGCCATCAAAGGCTATAAAACCCGTCCTGTCCTGTTATTTACCCATAGATGAGAGGGGAAAAAAAGGATTCGTACATTTCCTAAGGGTATTAGCACATAAATGAATATCAGTCAGTTATGTGCCATGCGTGATACACGCTTAGGCGATCATGTATCTTTCGATACATGACTGACGAAGCAGATTTTTTTCCCGCATTATGTTGCTATTTCTTTCTGCTGTAGACAAGTTGCCATCCAAAGCTATAGAACCCCGTATGTCCTGCTACTTACCCATAGCTGGGGTGAGAAGAAGAAGAGGATTCATACTTTTCCAAAGGGTATTAGGGTATTAGTACTATTCATACTATTCCAAAGGGTATTAGTACGTAAGTGAATGTAATGGATTCGACTAGAATTCGAACTCGGCTCTCCGATTCCTCAATCTCGGCCGCTATCCATTACTCCACCGTGCCTCCCATTTCATCATTGTATGCTCTTCCTTCATCGATGTGTGTGTGTGTGTGTGTGTGTGTGTGTGTGTGTGTGTGTGTGTGTGATCGGATGTTGTTTATGCATTTCCACACTTTTCATACGATTTTGATGAATATTTTTGCTTTATAGATAATTCTTCAGTGCCGGTTTTTAGTTCAAATTGTTGGCGATAATGGCTCTCCACTATTTCCTGTCCATTATAACTGTCAGCAACGTTTTACTATTTAAATCTGTTATTGGATATATATATATCTTTCGTAAAAACTTTAATAAAAATAAATAGTTTAAATTATTAAAATAATATTATTATATTATTATACTGTTCCCTTTTCAGGGCCACCTCCCACCATTCAAGGAATCATATTTTTTAAATAATAATTATAATTTAAGCTCTACTTCTGTATGGAGCACTGTTTTTTTTTAAAATAAAAACAAAAATATTAAAGAATATGTTAGGTAAATAATCCGGAGTTCTTTAATATTTTTGTTTTTATTTAAAAAAAAAAACAGTGCTCTATACAGAAGTAGAGCTTAAATTATAATTATTATTTAAAAAATATGATTCATTCGCTACATAAGAGTTCTCATGTTTCAAAAACAAGAGCCAAAAACCTCAATATAATTATTAAAATTAAATTGAACTAAAGTATCAAGCCCTGTTTCATCCTCAAGCGAAAATTTAAGAATAACGAATCTTGAAATTTAAGCATCATTATAAGCATGTTCATTCGCAAAATTAATTACTATGGAAACGGCTGGGGTGACCATTTTGATAAGGGGCCTAAAAGTTAATCTGCATTCACATATCAGTCACCTTCGGAAAGAGGTCAAGCCGAGGTAGGGCCGGGGTGTCCATTTCAAAGCGAATGATGGCATTCATGTACGCACATCGTCTGGTCAGTCACAGCGAAAGATAGCTGTTGGCACCATAATACGTCATTAATGTCTAAAAAATTTTATTTTATTTATTTTTTCATAAAGGGCCGTTTCGTACATAAACGCGTTGCACTATATTATATATATATATATATATATATATATATATATATATATATATATATATATATATATATAATTATTAAGTTAAAAATATGATTCCAACTCGCGACATAAGAGGTCTCATGTTTCAAAACAAGAGCCGAAAACTTCAATATAATTATTTGAATTAAATTGAATTAAAGTAAGCTCTGTTCCATCATCAAGCAAAATTTTTTTTGGAATAACTTATTTCTGAAATTTACGTGTTTTAATAGTATATTCATAATTGAAATCAAAATTTCCATGGTAACAGCCAGGGCGAATTGTTTAAAATAGGGGTGTGTTGGGTGTTAATAATAAGTATCAGTATAGAGTTACTTTCATAGATGTCAAGTCAGGGTAAGGTGGGGCTGTCTAAATTTGAAACGGAAGATGTTTTCGCCTAGTCTGGCTTACGTGTCTATGGAGATTTATTTATTTTTTTATTTTAGTTTTTTTATGAAAGGGATTTGTGCATATAAAAACTGCCGTAACATTTGTTTTTTGACGACTTCATAAAGGGTTATCTTTTGTACGGTATTTAAACTATTTATTTGGGCTATGGCTTATAAAAGTTATTATATTGTATGCATGTTATTTAATTCAGTGCGTAAATTTGATGAAGTCGGCAAAAAACCGTTAACTCATGTCTATTGTTTAATAGATTTTTCTTATTTAGAAAATTAATAATATGCAGTTTCTCATGGAGGCACAAAGGGCATGGGTCATCCCAAGCTTTACAAGTTCTAGTCCTATTTATAATTTTCCATTGTACTTTAGGTGTCCTATTAATTTCCTTAATATATATATATATATATATATATATATAACTCGGATCTACAATTCCCTTAGCTGAATATTAAAGATAAAATCCCTTTCTTGGATGTGGTAGATGATTTTTTTCATATGTTTAAGCGCGCGAAAATGATTTCCTATACGGACACATAATTTTATAGAAACAAGTACTTATCAAAAGTAGTTTCCTAATCAATCTTGACCTTAAGGCCACATCACTATAAAACTTCGGTTAGTGTACGATCATCTGAGTTAAGCAACGTCGAACCTGGTCGAAGATGGTTGAGAGTTTGGGAATATCAGGTGCTGTAAGCTTGGATGTGCGGGTGGTGTAATGAATGACGTCACGGAATTGTAAATCGTAAAGCTGAGTTCTAATTTCCGTTGGGTACATTATATTCACTTGCGCTTAACTACACTTGGGAAGCGTATGAATCCACTGTTTCTCCCCCAGCTATGGGTTAATTAGTAAGACTTGTATTATTAAACCATTTAAAAATTTAATTTCAATTTACAATCTCTAGTTTATAGTGATTCGTTTTGATTTATTTTTAAATTTTTGTCAGTCTCTTGTTATCGTTTTCATCTTTTTCTTTGCTTTTTTTATCTTTTTCTTTGCTTCCTTTCATAGTTTTCTTCTTTGCTTTTTCATCTTTTACTGCTGTACTTTTTTCATATTTTACTTTTTTCTTTTTTCATCGTTGCTTTTTTCATCTTTTTCTTCTTTCCTTTTTTCATCTTTTTCTTCTTTGCTTTTTTCATCTTTTTCTTCTTTGCTTTTTTTTCATCTTTTTCTTCTTTTTTTTTTTCATCTTTTTCTTCTTTGCTTTTTTCATCTTTTTCTTTTTTTTTTTTCATCTTTTTCTTCTTTGCTTTTTTCATCTTTTTCTTTGCTTTTTTTCATCTTTTTCTTTGCTTTTTTTTTTTTTCATTTTTTCTTTTTTTTTTTTCATCATTTTTTTTTTTTTTTTTCATCTTTTTCTTTGCTTTTTTTTCTTTTTTTTTCTTTTTTTTTTCATCTTTTTCTTCTTTGCTTTTTTCATCTTTTTCTTCTTTGCTTTTTTCATCTTTGCTTTTTTCATCTTTGCTTTTTTCATCTTTGCTTTTATGATCTTTTTCTTCTTACCTTTTTCATCTTTTACTTTGCTTTTTCATCTTTTTCATCTTTGCGTTTTTTCATCTTTTTCTTCTTTGCTTTTTTTTCACTTTTTTCCCATTCATTCTTTTTCTTCTTCCTTTTGTTCTTTCTCGAATTCTCTCTTCTTTGTCGTCTTTTTTCCCATTCATTCTTTTTCTTCTTCCTTTTGTTCTTTCTCGAATTCTCTCTTCTTTGTCGTCTTTTTTCCCATTCATTCTTTTTCTTCTTCCTTTTGTTCTTTCTCGAATTCTCTTCTTTGTCGTCTTTTTTTCCCATTCATTCTTTTTTTTCTTCTTCCTTTTGTTCTTTCTCGAATTCTCTCTTCTTTGTCGTCTTTTTTCCCATTCATTCTTTTTCTTCTTCCTTTTGTTCTTTCTCGAATTCTCTCTTCTTTGTCGTCTTTTTCTCTCGTCTGTTTCTTCTTGTTTCTATCTCTTGTTTTTTCCTTCTTTTCTTTGTTTTTTTTTTTGTCTTTTTCGATCGCTTTCCTTCTTTTTCCACCACCCCCGCCTACGCATCTTCAATTTCATGGCATATATTTGTTAAACCATATGTCTACCTCTTCTTTTATCCTCCATTTTAAATATTTCTCCGCCTCTTTTTTCTTTTCTTTGTTTTTCTTTTGCATATCTTTTTTTCCTT
The DNA here is from genome assembly GCA_903632075.3 of Acanthosepion pharaonis. Lineage (NCBI taxonomy): Eukaryota > Metazoa > Mollusca > Cephalopoda > Sepiida > Sepiidae > Acanthosepion > Acanthosepion pharaonis. The sequence continues at coordinate 224,324 of CAHIKZ030000072.1, forward strand.
TTCTTCTGCTTTTTTTGTCTTTTACTTTTTCATTTTATTTTACGTTTTTTCCTCTTTTAGTTTCTTTTCATTCTATTTATTGTTCTTTCTCTTTTTCTTTTCTTTTTATCCACTTTTTATTTTTTCCTTCTTGTCTTTTTCTTCCACCTTTTCTTTGTCCTTAATGTTTATTCTCTCTTTTTTCCATTTCTTTTTTTCTTTTTACCTTTACATTTCTTTTTCCTTTAGTTTAAAAGTATATTCTTTCTGTTTTTCTCTTTTCTTTTCTTCCTTTTTCTTTTCTTTTTCTTTTTTCCTTCTTGTCTTTTTTTATCCCCTTTCTTTGCCTTGAATGTTTATTCTCTTTCTTTTTCCCTTTTTCCTTTTTACCTTTACATTTCCTTTTCTTCTGGTTTAAAAGTATATTCTTTCTGTTTTTCTCTTTTATTTTCTTCCTTTTTCTCTTTTGCTTCTTTTTCTTTCTCCTTCTGTTTCTTTTTCTTTCTTTTGTTTTCTTTTAAAACCTAGCCTTATTCTTCATTATCTCTCTTCTTCGTTATCATGTCCTTCTTTTTCACTGTTTTCACTCTCGTTTTCCTCCTCTTCTCAACTTATTTTTTTCATATCTTTCTTTCGATGTTATTATCAAAGTAGACCCAAACTCATCCAATATATTTTCGGCTGACACCTGCATTCTTCCCGACGCGAGAAGTTAATTCGCTTCTCTCTACCAGTTCCATCCACTTTCCAACCCATCAAGCTTAACTTTCACTTTCACTTTCACTTTCACTTTCGACTTTTGTAAATCACATGACCTTTGCCAAACCGTTGGTATATTTGAAGCATCAGTAAGTGCAATTTTCAACAGATCCGGTCTTCTGTGATGATAACACCTTCTTTTCTGGAGGTATTGATTTTGATGGTAATGGTAATGTAGTCATTTTCTTATGTGGAATCTTGACCGAGTTACCGCGGTTTGAAATTTATAAAATCTTTCTCTTAAAACAAAATTTCAGGAAAATAGGTTTCAGTTGTCCAGTAACTGCTATCGCTCTTTCTAGATGGGTCCTTCCTACCTAACCTGTTGTTTGAAGTCAACATTTTGATTGTTATTATTTTCCCGCTATCAATAATATTTTAGCATCCCGCCACCACTTTCTTATCGATGTCGATTCTCGTGCAAATCTGTGCAAAAAGCAGATCACAGAGCTTATCCAGCTTCATACATATTTTCAGAAAACCTCAACTTCTAACAAACACACAAGTGGACGTTGCAACTTACCCACGTACAACTCTTTTTCCAGTCTAATTTTCCCGCCAAAAATTAGAAATATCTTCCAGGAGACGTTCACGTAATTACGTTGATTATAAATACCAGACACAAGATCGTTCTTCCTTTACTCTACTCTACTTCTTGTGATTACGAAAATGTAGCTGGTAAAGAACTCGCGTTCCGCCCCCAGTTCGGGCGGACGCTATAAAAACATATTCACACACGCACACATACACGAACGTACAAAACTTAATTACAGACATTACAGAACATTATAAACTAATATATGACAAGCTTTCAACTAATCAACACAACACATATACGAACTTTCAACTCTTTTACAGTGAGACAAAAAAAAAGTCAACCAGACACATCGTTGCCACGCTAAAGAAAATTAACTTGGATATTACAGTATTTTCCCCTTCTTCAACAGCAAGAAATTACTTTAAAGAAAAAAGATTTTTCCTGAAGTTACAAGTTTACCAAAGACATTTTCAGTTCTTCAGGACATAATTCAAGAAACTTTCTCACTCATTTTTATTTAACAAAATTTGATCTTGGCGAATTTTAGCAGAAAGACTTATCGTAATTATCTTCAGAAGTACAAAAACTAAATTTTATTTAGTACCAAACAAACGTTTTTAAATATCAAGTAAATATTCAAAGTTACTTTTTACGAAACACATTCTCAAAGTGAACATTTTGAGCGGCAAATTCATTCAACTTTTTATGAGCTCAGATAAAAAAAAATATTGAATTAGTAAAAACTTTAATTCCATTCAAACGGAAGTAACCCCTATGCTTGTACATCATTACAGACATAAGTATAAATATTCTATTTTTTTTTATATAAAAACGTTTTATGTTCCTTCTTGTTGGTTTTTTTTTTAAGCGTTTCACCCCAGGCAAGGCGAGAATCCACTAGGACGCAAGGGGTTACAAAAAATTTGGAGCAAGATCAGATAGGACTGATAGAGGAAAGGATAAGGAGAAGGATAGTGGATAGATCAAGACAACTGGAGATATCGATTGACATTACATTTGAATAGTTGGAGATTATAGCTCTCAGAGAAACTGGAATAGGGAAGAGAGTTCCACAGGCGAGGAGTGCGAGACATGAAGCTATTGTAGTAGAAGAGACGGCTACATTTAGGAGTTTCGACAGTGAAAGGATGAAAGCGAGATATCAGCCTCGTAAGGCGCTTGAATTCCTGAAGTCTGGGGACCAGCGAAAGCAGCTCCCTTGTTGTTTTTCTTGTTGCTTTTGCGTTTGCTTACACATTCGTAAAGTAAAAAAATGCACGGGTTGATTGAGGCCATCAATACCGCTACAATATAATCAAGATTTTAAAGTTCCACGTTACTAAAGGAATAATAAAAAAAAGTATGGAAAGCATATCAATTGCTAAAATCAACAGGAATGCTGGGAAGGCGAATTGAGCTTTAAGAAGACTTGGTGCCACTTGATCCCAAATAACAGCTACAAGTTTCTAGTTGATTTATACCAATATTAATGATAAAATAGCCATAAACCGATTGACCAACGCAGTCTCTTCAACATCACCAGAAAATTTATCGTCTGCTTTCTTCGATTTCGTCCAGAGGCGCTAAATGTCAGCATCTGGACTAAAAAATTTGTCAAAACCTCAATAAATATTCTTATGGCCAGAAATAACAATTTAATCAGATAAATCTAGATTAAAAATATGTTTTAAAATTATTGAAGTCTTAAATATTTATTTACACTAGTTACTTTGTTCGGACTGTTGTCCCCATCTTGATTGTAATATTCACAACGTTGCAGCCGTTTTTCGCTCCGTTCTTCTTCAGGAAATATTTAAAAAAAATTTCGAACCGAATCCAGAATAGCCAATCTGTATGTAGGTGTTTCTGAATATTGGTTCGTTGACGTTTGTGTAGACGTCTGTCCCATATTTAGCAAATAAACATGGAAAGAACGGCTACATAAACGTTACACTACCCCATTTCAGACATATAGACAGATGTAAAAATATTTCAGATGTAAAAATATTTCAGATGTCAAAATATTTAATGTACTCATTAAAATCTAGAAAATATTTCAGATGCTAAAAATTTAATGCACCCATTAAAATCTAGAAAATATTTCAGATGTTAAAATTTTAATGCACTCATTAAAATCTAGAAAATATTTCAGATATAAAAAATATTTAATGCACCCATTAAAATCTAGAAAATATTTCAGATGTTAAAATTTTAATGCACTCATTAAAATCTAGAAAATATTTCAGATATAAAAAATATTTAATGCACTCATTAATATCTAGAAAATATTTCAGATGCTAAAAATTTAATACACCCATTAAAATCTAGAAAATATTTTAGATGCTAAAAATTTAATGCACCCATTAAAATCTAGAAAATATTTCAGATGTTAAAATTTTAATGCACTCATTAAAATCTAGAAAATATTTCAGATATAAAAAATATTTAATGCACTCATTAATATCTAGAAAATATTTCAGATGCTAAAAATTTAATGCACCCATTACAATCTAGAAAATATTTCAGATGCTAAAAATTTAATGCACCCATTAAAATCTAGAAAATATTTCAGATGCTAAAATTTTAATGCACTCATTAAAATCAAGAAAATATTTCAGATATAAAAAATATTTAATGCACTCATTAATATCTAGAAAATATTTCAGATACTAAAAATTTAATGCACCCATTAAAATCTAGAAAATATTTCAGATGCTAAAAATTTAATGCACCCATTAAAATCTAGAAAATATTTCAGATGTTAAAATTTTAATGCACTCATTAAAATCTAGAAAATATTTCAGATATAAAAAATATTTAATGCACTCATTAAAATCTAGAAAATATTTCAGATGCTAAAAATTTAATGCACCTATTAAAATCTAGAAAATATTTCAGATGCTAAAAATTTAATGCACCCATTAAAATTTAGAAAATATTTCTGTTGTTAAAATATTTAATGCGACCGTATGATGTTTTTCCTTTTTTAGTTTCTTTTCATTTTATTTTTGTTCGTTCGCATCTTTTTCTGTTCTTTTTATACACTGAAATACGAAAGTTGAATTGTTTCTGTACTGTTTGTATCAAATATTTTAATTTAGCGTAATTCCCCATCTATAACACGCATCTTTTTCTAAAAAAAATAATAAGCAAAATTAGGGTTGCTTATTATGCACAGCTACAAAGATCTTCAAAAATTGCCGTTTCATAGGTCGATTTCAGTTGCGAAATGACTACTCACCACAACATATGACAATTTGACACTAACATTCGGCGATTGCGACCTCATAAGGATGTCAAATACAATCATATTTATCTAACAAAACTTACAAATGTAAAATAAAATAAGAATTATCATAAAACTAAATTAGAATAATATTATTCTATATTTAAAACCATTTTTGTGAAAAACCACATACAGATCCGTTAAATTACATGTTTTATCGGACAAAAACAGGGCGTATTATGGATGAGGGCGTATTATACATGAGGAATTACGGAATGCTAAAATGGCAACGAACTAAATAGGAAAATCCTTTAAATTGTAATACAGAACCTTACATCGTGTTTGATAAACTGTAAACCATCATTAGTTCCGAATCATATTCATACTAAAGAAAAATAATTTCTCGTGTAACCCGCAACATTAATGTACCATAGTCAATTTTGATAGTTTAGCTACACATCGACTCCTTATGGGTCATTTAATGCCAAAATGTAATTTTCTTTGGAGCATTATTAATTTCTTTTACAAAAATATTGTATTACTTGTAATTTTGTTTTTCTAAATGTATTGCTTGTATTTTTTAACTATAAAAATGTATTGCTGGTATTCTTTTAACTATGAAAATAAATTGCCAGTATTCTTTTAACTATGAAAATATATTGCTGGTATTCTTTTAACTATAAAGATGTATTGCGTGGTGTTCTTTTAATTATAAAAATGTATTGCTTGTATTTTTTAACAATGAAAATGTATTGATATCTTTTAACTATGAAAATGTATTGCTTGTATTCTTTTAACTATAAAATGTATTGCTAGTATTCTTTTAACTATAAAATGTATTTTTAAACTTTCATAGTATTTTGTTTTTGTTTAGGGGTTCACTATTTACCCATAGCTGGGACCCTATCAGGTGCTACCCCCACCCTAGTGTCAAGGTGAACCTGTGAACAACAGCAACTGAGAGGTGATTCTACACTCCTCAAAACCTCCACTCTCTCGCTCGGAGGTCTTGCTACCGGATGTAGTTTATCGTCGTACCCGGGACGATCAAATAGAGTAGATGAGGATGCGTGAACAATAACCATATGACGAAAAATTGTGTTTTTTATTATAGAATGGATACGAGGAGCTGGTAGAATAACGGTTATCGGCGCGTAAAATGGAATCGTAATAAAATACTGGCCTTGTCTACTCCGTTCATTTCAACACTAATAACCTCGGGAAAGGCATGGATCCATCTCACCCTTAGCTATAGGCTTAAATGATACGATAGAATAGACTCTCTAACCCTTGGATGTCAGTCTACGAGAAAAATACTCTTAATTCAAAACCGTGGCGTAGACAAGAGGAATCCACTCCACTCTTTTTTCCTAAAAAGTCATGGTAATTCACAGATAATTAAGAAGAAGAATATATGGATAGCCGTGATTGTCAATACCATGAAGGGACACGGCATTCTATTCACTTGTGGAAAGCGTTTTCTTTTCTTCTCCCACCCGCTATAGGTTAAACAGTAGGATAGACCTGGCTTTATTTCCTTGGATAGCGGCCAGTCTAAGAGAATGACAGCTCTGAAATGCAAGAACTATGGAGATTACGATTGGAAAGCATCTATCTTTCCAAATTCCCAAACGATTCAGAAAAGGAATATTTGGAGATCCATGATCGCCTACGTCGCGAGGGGAGATCGTATTTGGGTTAGTCTTATTGTTTTTGCGCTTTGGGATCGTTATGAAGTACAATTTACGGATTCTTTATTTGTGGGGGGTTGATAGTGCGAAACTAAAATCACAGATAAGGGGGTAACTGCAAGAATTGTTCGCTCATTGGGATCCGATAATGGCGGAATTTCTTCCAGAACAACAAGCGATACATTCAGCTAGAGTTGATCTCAAGGAATATTAGTAATGACCTGTAAGACTAGCGTTCTAACCATCAATTTGAGTCGCATCTATTCTTTTTTTCTTTTATGTGACTTGTCCCTTCAGTACGTGGACGATCATGACTCTCCACAACATCCTATTCTTTGTAACGCTAAGCAATGTTTGCCTTACTATTTCTCTCGGTACCTGTTCAGCCATCTTTTCTCTGTTAATCGTTTCACCTCCAAGCAAGGCAATAAAGCCACTAAGACGCAAGAGGTTACTGAATGTTAGAGAATATGAGAAAAATCAGAGATTAAGAAGAGAGAAGATAACGACTGAAATTGCATTTACATTTTTTTAAGATCACAGTTGTCAAGGAAGCAAGAAACAGGAAGTATGTTCCACAAGCGAGAAGTGCGATAGGAGAACCTCTTAGTATAGAATTTACAGTTATATCTTGCCAAGCCAACTGTAAAATGATGAGACCTAACCGCCAATCTAGTATTGTACTTAAATTCATTAGGTTCAGGTACCATAGAGGAAACATAATCAGAACAATTACCATAAAGGTATTTATAGATAAAGCAAAGGGAAACTACATTGCGGCGGTTTGACAGTTACTGAAGCCGAGGACCAATAACATTGCAGATTCTTGGGATTCTATCAAAACTCGAAATAGGAGCAGAAGACCAAATGTAGCAGCAATATTCAAAGCATGGACGAATGGTAGACTCATAAATATGTAACAGATTCTGTCGAGAAAAAAAATGTCTAGCTCAACACAGTGAACCAATTTTTCCTAGGTGCCGACTTAGCAATTGATTTTAATATAGTCTTTCCACGTCATGTCAGCTGAAAACATTAGTCCGAGAAAGCCGAACAAGTCACTCTCCTAGAGGTTAGCATCAGCCATACTGACGGAAGGTAAAGAAAAAAGTTCTCTTACACGATTAAATGAGATCAGTTTTGTTTTTGAGGCGTTAAAATTAACAAATCAAACCTTGTCGCATTTAACAACTGATTGGAGGTCATTTTTATATATATATATATATATATATATATATATATATATATATATATATATATATATATATATATATATATATCTGTGGATGACGTTATATATATATATATATATATATATATATATATATATATATGTATGTATGTAACGCTCGAGGCGGTGTAATGGTTAGCAAGCTTGGCTCGCTTAACAATTACGACTGAGTAGTGAATTGATCCTCACTGGTACCCCCTAATTTCGGCCTTGTGCCATATTTAAGCTACGCTTGGAAAATCACTATATATATATATATATATATATATATATATATATATAACGCATAGAAGTTGATATGTCGCTAAACAAATGCAATGCGACTTACGGATTTAAATGCCATATTTTCCGTCAGCCATATTTTATAATACGGTAGTTAAATTTCAGTACATGATTGTTAAAGTATAAATATAACAGTCGATTGGGTTCAGATGTATGCTTTTACAACATAGACATGCCCGCAAATGCATGCTCGTACGAAAAATAAAGAAGATGCAATATATCGACCTCTTTCGCTCGCTCTACCTGCGTCCTGACATGACTTTAATGGCAGTCGGAAGGCGGAACGTACGGTTGGCACGAAAAAGCGAAACCGTCCACGTGACCGGTCTGAAATGAACGAGAGTCCTGCGGCGGACGCCACCAGAGAGACGATGGCAGGCAACCCACTCACTACTTTTACAAGTACACCTAATTTATTATTCATGGTCCACTGAGATCAATATTCGGGGGTTCAATTCAGTATTTTCCTTTTATTTCCTTCTTCATTCGCATCTCTTTCTGTTTTTGTTTTAATTTTCTTTGGCTTTTCATTCACTGAGTGAATGATTGAACAAATGAAAAAGCGTTTTGCTGACGAGGACTTCGAGTTCAGGTTATTTTAAAAATGTATGAAATGCCAATATTTTTAGTCTCCTTTTCTGTCGAACGAAGCGATGGTTGCCGTGTCGTGTCGTTCGGGGTTTGTGACTTGTATTTTCTATTAAGGTATTGATTGTGTTGAGTTTTTTCTACGTTTTCTATCGAATCGGCTTTGTTTTTGAGGTGTTTTTCCTCTTTTGCGTGCATTTCAAATGAACATATTGGCCTTTGTCTCTTTCGGTGAAAGCAGCGAGCCATTTTTCCAACGGTAAATACAATTGTGAGAAACGAGCATTAATAAAAGCCTAAAAAGTTTAAGTAATAAAAGAGTGACTGCATTAGACAGTTTGCATCTTTCTAGCTATCTATTATTCAAACTTCTCATATCTATCTATCTATCTATCTATCTATCTATCTATCTATCTATCTATCTATCTATTCAACCTTTTCGTATGTATGTATGTATGTATCTATCTATCTATCTATCTAAATCTCTTCATATCTATCAATCTCTTCAAACTTTCCGTCTGTATGTATGCATGTATGTATCTATCACAGTCTCTTCATATCTATCTATCTATCTATCTATCTATCTATCTATCTATCTATCTATCTATCTATTTAACTTTTCTGTATGTATGTATGTGTGTATCTATCTATCTATCATATCTATCTATCTATCTATCTATCTATCTATCTATCTATCACAGTCTATTCATTATCTATCTGTCTATCTATTCAACCTTTCCGTATGTATTTATATATGTATGTATCTATAATAACACAGTCTCTTAACAGATCTATCTATCTATCTAAAATTTTCAATCTATCTAAATCTCTGGGAAATCTATCTATCTATCTATCTATCTATCTATCTATCTATTCATTTATCTATCTATCATTAAATCATTATCACCCCCCATCAAAAAAATCAATATCTATCTAAAAATATTATCTGGCTTTAAATAACCTGCAAAGGGTTGATAAATATAGAAAATCTGTCTATCTATTCAACTTTTTAGATTTATTTATGTATATATGTATATGTATCAGAATATAACACAGTCTCAAACATAGGGATCATTTTACATAATGTATCTAATATAAAATTTCCCCTATTTATATATCTGTCTATTTTTTGGTTTATTTATCAAATCTATCTCATACTTATCGCCCTTTAAACTATTATCAACTGAAAACAAGTTGACGACCTAAAAATAATGGCTGGAATTGTTAACCTGCTATAGAAGAGAACAAGTTCAATTCCAGCCAAGTTCATTATATTTATACGCATTTATTAACAGGTCGGGAAATGTATTGATGTGTGAACCTCCTCTGGTTGTCCCCTCAGCCATGGATTCATTTGTTAGATTTCTATCATTAAATCATTATCGAACCCCCGTATAACATTTAAAAAATAAAATATACATCTGTAAATTATTTAAAATTTAAAAATATTTTCTGGCTTTTAAATAACTGCAAATTTTTGATAAACTGACGAAAAAAAAAATCAATCAATCAGTCTTTTTTTTTTATTTAATTTTGTGTTGGTATATTATTCTACAGAAACTACCATGGCCACAAACTGAGGGATCATTTTACATAATTTTTATATCTGTTTAGAATCGGTCCCATATTTATGTTCTATTCTAATATTTTGTTTTTTATAAAATATCTGATTATGTAAATTGTATTTAAAATTTAATTATCAACTGAAAAAAATAACCCAATAAAACGACCTAAAAATAGTTCATGGCTTTAAATAACCTGCCATAGAAAACGAATCAATCAACTCTTGAATATTTAAGTTAGTAGGTATTATATATTTTTTTTTTTTTTTAAATAGGTCGATTTTGTATTTTTTCTGTTTGAATATGGTTGTAAACATTAAAAAGCACATTACATGTAACTTTGATTTTTATACCTAAGAGAAACTGCAGCCATATTGCTGTTCTATTTTAATATGTATGTATTTAAAATAATAAAAATATACATCTGTAAATTATTTAAAATTTAATAATTACAATATAAATAACCCAATAAAATGATTTTAATTAAAATATAAACTGTAAAACAATTCCACTTTTTGATAATAAAACTGACGAAAGAAAAATAAAATGGAGGTTAAACATTCTTTTTTTTTTCATCATTCATTTTGTGTTTTTCGATTTAATTCTCTTTAATATCACTATAAACATTTATTTCTTTCTCTTACATGTTCCTTGATTTTAATATATCCGTTTTTACTGCAGCCATATTGCTGTTCTATTCTAATATGTATGTATGTATAATAAAAATATACATATGTAAATGATTTAAAATTTAATAATTACAATAAAAATAACCCAATAAAATGATTTTAATTAAAATATAAAGTGTAAAACAATTCCACTTTTTGATAATAAAACTGACGAAAGAAGAATAAAATGGACGTTAAACATTCTTTTTTTTTTTCATCATTCATTTTGTGTTTTTCGATTTAATTCTCTTTAATATCACTATAAACATTTATTTCTTTCTCTTACATGTTCCTTGATTTTAATATACCCGTTTTTACTGCAGCCATATTGCTGTTCTATTCTAATATGTATGTATGTATGTATAATAAAAATATACATATGTAAATGATTTAAAATTTAATAATTACAATAAAAATAACCCAATAAAATGATTTTAATTAAAATATAAACTGTAAAACAATTCCACTTTTTGATAATAAAACTGACGAAAGAAAAATAAAATGGAGGTTAAACATTCTTTTTTTTTTCATCATTCATTTTGTGTTTTTCGATTTAATTCTCTTTAATATCACTATAAACATTTATTTCTTTCTCTTACATGTTCCTTGATTTTAATATATCCGTTTTTACTGCAGCCATATTGCTGTTCTATTCTAATATGTATGTATGTATGTATAATAAAAATATACATATGTAAATGATTTAAAATTTAATAATTACAATAAAAATAACCCTGTAAAAAGTTTTTAATTAAAAGATAAACACTAAAACTATTCAGGGATCACTTACATAATGATTGTAATATTGAATCAGTCCCCTAGTGTATCTCTACATTATAATATTTTGTTTCTTTATCAAATTCTGATTAGAGAATTCCCGTAAGATATCTTCAATCACTTCTAAGATTCAGAGCTTAATCTAACAGTTGGATGTCTTCCCAAATGAGAAATGGTGCAAGGAAAAAGATCATTCAGACCTTCAGTAATGGTACCAACATTCATACTCTGGCTTCCATCTTCAAAGTACATTCAAGAACTGTCAAGAAAACGGGGAATAAGTTTTAAAAAGAAGAAACAGTAGATAGGAAAACTGAATCAGGAAGAGACAACAGCAAGAGGAATCATCATTTCAACTTAGAGCTAAATACATTTTTCTTCTTATTATTATTATTCAAACTCCAAGAGTCCAATAATGTTATAAAAACCTCGGAGAATTCCAATAAGATATCTTTAATCATTTCTAAGATACAACGGTTCAGAACCTAATCTAACAGTTGGACAATTTTGCTGTTACACGATTTGGACAATTATGTTGTTACACCCGGTATATACATATGTAAGATGTATAAATCGACAAGTCTTTAGCTTGATAATAAAAAGAGCTTTAATTTTACACAACAGCTATATTTTTTCAATATAATCTTTCTTGTTAATGTGATTCACATAAGGCTTTACAACTAATATAAAATTGTGAAAGCTAAGTTTATTCCATAAGACTTTAACAATATATTCTAATAAACATCAATTATTTCTATGAGCACTAACGAAGTTTTTTATGCAAAAATAGGAGTTATACACTGAGAATTTCACATTAAAATTCAGCTAATATATATACAGTGTAACCCGGATATAAGAGACCCGGATATAAGAGAAACCCGAATATGAGAGATTTTCTCTGGTCCCAAAGTAGAGCCTGTGTATATAAAATAGACCAAACCTGGATATAAGAGAAACCCGGATATGAGAGACTTCTTCTCCGGTCCCGACAACTCTCTTATATCCGGGTTTCACTGTTTATGACAGGTTACTGGCTTATTTATGCAACTTCGCATCATTATTGAAGGGGATAAACTTTTCGGAAGCATTTATTTAACAAATCCTACCTGTGATATCACCAGCGAGAATAGTCAAAACTTAAAAAATGAAAGAAAAAAATAATTATTTTTTTTAATGTTATTTTAATAACAAAGATAAAAAAAAGTAAAATTAAAAAATGCAATGCATAAATAAACAAAGGAATATATACAAAAACAAACAAAAAAAAAAAAAAAACGAAACAAAAAAAAAAACGAAAAGACCAAACAAGGCAATAATAAAACAAATACTCTTTGAAGTCTGCGCCGTCTTCACCGCCATGTCACACTCGGCGGAAGTGCTGGATAAACACCTTCCGTTTGCGGTGCACGACGGGAGAATGTCTCCATTTTGCTTCGCGCACCTGTCGAGTGTGTCAAAAACAATTACGTGCGTTCGCTGTCTCTCTCTCCTTCTCGGCTCCAATCATTCGATTTGACAGCTCCAACGAATGTGATTAACAGGGAAAAATCTTTTTGCTGATTAAAGGTTCCCCCTCTCCATACCCGAATTGCTACCGACACCCTTAAACTCCACCCCGTCACCCAATCTTAATGCGAATGAAATACGAACCGGCATGGCATTGTTTTTTTCTTCTTCTTTTAGCGAAGATCGATTCAAAAAGTCATATTCTTCACTCACAGGTGTACCTCGTAATATGTATTAAAAAAAAACGGGTGAAAATGATGACGTGTACAATATTTTTTATGTGTCAGTGGGCGTAGTGTTCTTCTTCTTCTTCTTCTTCTTCTTATTATTATTATTATTATTATTATTATTATTAACACTTAAAAGAAAAGTGCGATTCAAGAAAATAAAAGAAACTAAACACGTTTGACAATGTTAAAGAATACATCAACAGAATGTCTTCCTTAAAGCTATATTTAAACATTTTTTTCAAGGCTAAAAATATAGAAATCTACAAAAAAATTATTATAAGTCTTCGTACAAATGTTGCTTGTCTTGTAATGAAAAACGGCCATACTGGTAATGAATGAAACGCATGAAGAGAATGACAGGAGAGTTCTATAAGATATATACTAAAGAATTGATTAATTCCTTTGAGTAACTAATCAACCAAAGGAAAATTCCAAAATGAACAAGATCACCATTACGTTTCAGCTGCCTGACTTCACGCTGGCGGCATTTCATTCGTTTTGACGGGTTCATTATCAGGTCGGCCGTTATTTCATGGCAAGACAAGAAACGTTTGTACAAAAAATTATGATTTTTTTTTTTAGATTTATATATCTTTATACATGAAAAATAATACTTTAAGTATAACCTGAAGAAGACAGACATATTGTCGAAATATTGTTTAACATTGTCAAAGACTGTGTTTTTTTCTTTTCTTAAATCTCGCTCTTCTCTTAACTGTTGAAGAATATTGGAAGGCTTACATCAATCATTTTCTTTATTATTATTATTATTATTATTATTATTATTATTATTATTATTATTATTATTTTCTTTGATTTACGTTTACACATTTCTTTCGGGTCCCGCCCAGGGACCTAAGGTTAGACATGCCATCATGACACTTTCCACTGACAAAAAAAAAAAAAAAAAAAAATTTACATAGATAAAGCCCTTCGTAAAGTGTGCTGTACTTGTCAGAACAATTTTTTGTATCACCTTGAGGCATGGACTTCCAGGAATCCCTTCAATTAGTCTACTGCAATCTTTTCCAACCAGCCTGAGGGCACCAACTACATCAGGGATTGTTGATGTTCCCATATGCCACATTTTCGAGATTTCTATTTCAAGGTCCTTGTATTTTGATGGCTTTTTGAATATCTTCAAAGATACATTGCAGTCATCAGGGACTGCCATATCAATAAGGAGGCACTTTTTTGTTTGTGGTCTTTAATACCAATTTATTATTATTATTATAACACACTAAAATGTTTCCAGTCCTCTTCTCCACTCACTGTCTCTTTCGAGATGTTTAAGCAATCAATTGTTGATACCCCTGACGAGTGGACGGTGAGATTCTCGGAAGGTCCGTCTACGAAACTCTGCAGTCGGGATGATGAAGGCAACATCAGATGAAAGTAAAATCAGCTAAGTAAAAAAAAAAAAAAACTTACTTGTATTATATATATATATATATATATATATATATGTGTGTGTGTGTGTGTGTGTGTGTGTGTGTGTGTAGAGATAGATATAGGGATAATAAAAAGCATATTTATATGCACATATACCGTTATTCCCCATGTATAATACGCCCTCATCCATAATGCGCAGCACAATATTTGTGCTGGAAGTGTGGGAAAATGCTTCTACTCACGCATAATACGCACCCCTTTTTAGTAACCAAACCCTATAAATTGTACCTCTCCAATTTCATTACAACCAGCGTTTCTTACGCTTATTCAAGCTGTAATTGAAGATATTTATCAAAATTTCTTATCATCACGATTCTAAAAGGAAACGGAAATACCTATATCGCGTCCACTGCGCAGACTCGTTAACCTGTTTTTGATCGATAAAATGTGTAATTTACCGGATCTGTATATGATTTTTCACAAAAAATGGTTTTAAACATAGAATAATATTATTTTAATTTAGTTTTATGATAATTTTTTATTGTATTTTACATTTGTAAGATTTGTTAGATAAATATGATTGTATTTGACATCCTTATGTGGTCGCAATCGCCGAATGTTAGTGTCAAATTGTCGTATGGTTGTGGTGAGTAGTCATTTCGCAACTGAAATCGACCTATGAAGCGGCATTTTTTGAAGATCTTTGTAGCTGTCCATAATAAGCAACCCTAATTTCGTTTATTATTTTTTTTTAGAAAAAATGCGTATCATACACAGGGAATTACGGTACTTACACGTACATATATATATCTTTTCTCAGGTGTATTAAAACAATGCTCAATGTTGTATAACAGAGCTATTAAGTATATATTATTGAATCTACATAATATCCCACGTCGATAGCACGATTCGGAGTTTCATGCAGATACGCAATCTTCAGGTACAGAATAATCACTGACCGTTAAGCGTTATGACATTCGCGTTCTCGTGGTGTTGATTTAAAATTGTGCGTTAAGTTTTGTTCATTTTATTATTGTTGCCGGTAATATTCGAATTAATCTTAATCATTATAAAACGCAGATGTGTGTGTGTGTGTGTGTGTGTGTGTGTGTGTGTGTGTCTGTACGTTTATATATTGATCGGATTTCCTACATTTTTCAACTGATTTCAACAAAACTTCACAGAACTACGTAAAATTACCTTTGCGGTGGTTCTGATAGCGCCAAAAATGGGAAAACACAATTGTTT
>CAHIKZ030000072.1:247500-250000 GCA_903632075.3 Acanthosepion pharaonis
TCTATCTATCTATCTATCTATCTCTCTCTCTCTATATATATATATATATATATATATATATATATATATATATATATATTAAAAAAAAAAACAGACCACTTTAAGGTTCCATTATAATAATTTATTTCACCAGAGCTCTTTTAAAGGACGCCAGATTATCAGATAGCACTTCCAAAAAATGAAAACCTTTATCTATCTATCTATCTCTCTCTCTCTCTCTCTCTCTCTCTATATATATATATATATATATATATATATATATATATATATATATATATATATATTAAAGAAAAACAGTCCACTTTAAGGTTCCATTATAATAATTTATTTCACCAGAGCTCTTTTAAAGGACGCCAGATTATCAGATAGCACTTCCAAAAAATGAAAACCTTTATCTATCTATCTATCTATCTATCTATCTATCTATCTATCTATCTCTCTCTCTCAATATACTTAGTATTGGGGGGAGGAGTGACCAGAATTGACCTATTTAAACAGTTAACTTAACGGAAGTGATATATTGAAATGAGAAGGGAGAAGAGAAAAAAGAGAAAGGAAAAATAAAGAAGAGGGAAGTAAAGGGAAAGAGGCTGCAAATGGTTTTTACATAGGAAGGAGATGGGTGGTAAGTTTTAGCAATTTATGTAAAAAATAGATTTTAATGTTTGATAGTAATTTAGATGTCTAAAAAAAACACGAAGAAATTAATTTGATGCTTGTTAGCAATTTAAATATTTAACTTTTTAGGGATTTAATATAAGTTAAATACTGTATTTATTAACACATTCATAGAGAACATATTAAAAAAGATTTAAACTATAACAGTTTGTTTACCCGACCAATAGTACTCTTTTTAATATTGTAAAAAACAGTTAAGGTAACATCTTTATCAGTTTGAATCTAATTCATGAATGTAATTTGTAATTATTTTTAGATGGGTAATCTTTCTTACTTAAAGTTTAAGTTTATATATATATATATATATATATATATATATATATATATATATATATATATATATATAAAAAGACATAGAAGTCAACCTTAGGCGACAGTCTGTTTCATGCTATATGCAATCGTCAGGCTTATATATTTATTCACACTATATTCACACGCTCTATCTCTGATGTTGAACACTTTATTCCATAAATATAGCACACCTTAAGACTATATTTTTTATATATATATATATATATATATATATATATATATATATATATATATATTAATTGATTTAGAATATGTTTTTCCCTTTACACAGTTCTAACCATGTTTCAGAAACATGGTTAGAATTGTAGTAAAAAAAAAAAAGAAAACATATTTTAAATCAATTAATTTATAATATTAATGCTCTGTAAATTTACATTGAACACTATTTTGTAAAAATAAAAATATCTATAAGAACACCGGATTATATATCTTACTGTTCTTTCTTTTTATTTATAAACACACACACACACACACACACACACACACACACACACACACATATATATATATATATATATATATATATATATATAAAAGGTTAATGGTCAGAGTTGAATCAGACCAGGAAACGGTAGTATAAAAAGTGCTCAATACACTTGTGGAAATAAAATAAAATAATGGTAAAAATAACATGTATAGCTTTTAAATTTAAAAAATGAGGAGGTCAGTTGAATACGCTACCTTGGTTTCGATCTCACAGTCTCATCAGGCGATTTCTATCAACTGACCACCCAACGCTTTATTTTAAAAAAATACAACGAACAATACATTATTATTTTTCAACAAACGTACGACGGTCAAACGCATAATGTTGTGTGTAACAGAACTCAACGTTATGCGTTTGACCATCGAGCGTTTGTTTATTTATTTTTGAAAAATAATAATGTACCATTCTTTATGTTCATAATAATAAGAAAGAAAGATAAAAAAACAAAGAAAGAAAGTAAAAAATGAATGAAATAAAATTAGCAAGGCTAGTCGGGCTATGAGACATTTAATAGGCAATGTATTACTTGCTTTGATTTTTATAAATAATCTTTTTAAAATGCCAAGGAACACATTTTTTATTTGGACTTATTTTTTTCAAATATCCATTTTAATTAATAAGGTTTTGAGTACACTGTATCAATTGAAAAAGGGCAAATTAAATAAAATCGACAACATCAAAGAAAGCTCGTCGACTGGAGGGTTGGGGTGAGTAGTGTGACTGCAGTAGTGTTGAGGAAATAGGATATCAGTCAGCCGTACTGATCATAAACATAAAATTCACGATAGGCAATGTTTATGAAGAGAAATTTTTAGGACATGGCCCATCTAGCTTAAAGTAAAGAAATCAATTCCCCCATTAAATATTTTGGGATTTTCATCTGACGATAAGTGGATGCGTAAGAAAGTCATCCATGCAAAGCAAACGCAAATCAAAAAACAAAAAAACAAAATACAGAAAACCTGTTTAACAAGCTCCAGCCGATTAATATCTAATATATATATATAATGAATATACATATGT
>CAHIKZ030000072.1:255000-270000 GCA_903632075.3 Acanthosepion pharaonis
ATAAACGTAAGTCACCTTATTTAATACTCAGTACATTTCACAATGTTAATATTTCTTGACATCTGGCGAGAGAAGCTGCCCTATAAAGTGCGGTATTATATTTCGCCAATTACAAGTGACATTTATCTGTTAACATTGGCTATTTATAGTATTAATGGTTTGTTTATTAAATCAGAGCCCCTCATGAGTATTTTTAGAAAGCGAATAATTTTGATTTCTTTATTTCTTTCTTTCTTTCTTCCTTCCTTTCTTTCTTTCTTTCTTTTTCTACAGTTGTCTCACGCATTCTCTTACTTTCTTTTTATTTTATTCTTTTCTCGCTATTTTCTTCTACTTTCTTTTCCCCTCGTTTCTTTCTCTCTTTTATTTCCTTTCTTTCTTTCTTTCTTTCTTTCTTTCTTTCTTTCTTTCTTATTGTTTCTTCCTTCTCTCTTCCTTCATTTTCTTTCATGCTTTCTTTCTTTTTTCTTTCTTTCTTTCTTTCTTTCTTGCTATTTCTACCATTGTCTCCCACATTCTCTTACTTTCTTTTTATTTTATTCTTTCTCTCTATTTTCTTCTACTTTTTTTTACCGTCGTTTCTTTCTCTCTTTTATTTTCTTTCTTTCTTTCTCTCTTTCTCTCTTTCTTTCTTTCTTTCTTTCTTTCTTTCTTTCTTCCTTTCTTTCTTTTCTCTCCTTTGTCTCCTTATTTCCGTTTCTTCTTTTTTTCCGTTTATCTATTCCCCCATTTTCTTATATGCTTTTTTTCTCGTTATCCTTTTTCTCAACTTTCTTTCTTTCTTTTGTTCTAACTTTATCTCTTCCTCACTATTTCTATCATTTTCTCTCTTCTTCTCTTACTTCCTTTCCATTTTCTTCTTTTTTTACTTAACTTTATTTATTTATTCTTTCTTTCTTTCTCTTCTCTCTTTTTTCCTTCTGTGAATTCTTTCCTTCTTTGTCTTTTTCTGATTTGTTTTTTCTTTTTTCTTTCAATTTTCCATCATGTTCCTTTTTCTTTCTTTCTATTTCCTTCTTCTCCCTGAATTTCAATCAAAATAATTTAAAATCATCTACATGCAAGAAATCCCGTATCTGCTGTCATAATACAGTTCAATATTTAATTCACTTTTCTAGTGTTCCCTTAAATACTTCATTTCTTTGATTTGGATTTAAAGCAGCCGATTCTTGTCCATCAATATAATATTTTTCTTAGTTCTCTAGCAATGAACATTTAACTCCATTGAATATCATTCTTATAAACTTATCATTCTTAACCCTCTTTTTGGTAATATTTTTTAAGCATATCACCCCAAGTAAGGCGGGAGTGCCACTATCACTCAAGGGGTTACAGAGAGCGAGAGCAAGAATAAAAAGGGGTGATTGAAGAAAAGGATATAGAGAAGGATGGGGATCAGTGTCAAGGCATCAGAAGATGCCGATTGACATTACATTTGAATATATGTAGATTATAGCTATTAGGGAAGCAAGTAAGAGGAAGGTAGTTCCTCTGTTGGGAAGTGCGAGAGAAGAGGAGTCGGCTACATTTAACTGTTTCGACTGTGAAAGCGTGGGACCGAGATGCCAACCTAGTAGCACGCTTAAATTCATGCACTTTGGGAACCAGTGAAAATAGCTCGTTCAGAGCAGTTGCCTTAAAATACTTGTAGAAAAGACAGAGGGAAGCCACTGCACGTTTGTAAGAAAGTGACTGTAGACGACATGCCAGATCAGGACCTATCACATTGCATATCCATCTCTGGATTTTGTCGAGGACCTCAAGATGAACTGCAGGGTCACCAGACCATATATGCAAGGACGAATGGCTGATTTGTAGATTTGAAAGATGGACTCAGGCGAGAAAAAATCTTCTGACGCTTCACATAAAACAAATTTTTACCTTAAAATGTATTTTTATACTTTTTAGTGTTGTACTGTTTGTCATTTTGATATAAAAATGTATTTTCGGTCATTTTGCTACAAAGAATGTACTGTTAAATTTTGTTTGGGGTTCACTTTTTGCCCATAGCTGGGACCCTAACAGGTGCTACCACCCCGGGTCAGGGTGGATGGGGGAACAACAGCAATTAAATGGTGGTTCTATGCTCCTCAAAACCACCAATCTCCTGATCAGAGGCCTTGCTGGTGGATATATTTTATTGAGGAAGAACAGAAATATGTCCCTACATAAGGATGCTTAGGATACCATGGACCGAACATGTAAGCAACGACGAAGTTTTATAGGTAACTGAGACAAAAAAGAGACTTCTAATTAACATCAGGATGGAACAGTGAAATTTCTAGGCCACATAATGAGGAAAGACGGCTTGGAAAACTTGATACTCAGAGGACAGATTGAAGGTAAAGCGGGAGAGTGGAAAACAACGTGTAACCTACTTAGCAATCTTGAGTAAATGGTCAGCGGAACATGGGTTAGGAGAGATAACAAAAAGATGAAAGGTATTAAGAGCTACAAAGGACAGAAAAGTGTGTAGAGCGATGATCACCAAGAAGGAACAAGTTATAGAATATTTGTATGTCGAGTAGCTTTCGTAGACTAATTAGTAAGATGGCGTCACAGAGAGGCAGCCTCTAACCCAGTGTTTCTCAACCTTTTTCAACATCGGCACACCTAGGAATATTTGAATATATCACGGCACACTGATCGAAATTTTTAAAGTTATGAAAAAAAAACATAGATTTAAAAAAAAAATACACATAAAAATATAAACTTACTTTATTTGAATATTTCTATTCAACTATTTGTGTAGGTTATTTAGTGTGAAATCTGTGCCTCATGTCCTTTACTTAATTTCTTCAATGTTCGAATATGTATTAAGCAGACCCTCATTTCTTCTTTAGTTAAGTGTCGACTTTAACGCTTCTTTTTTTTTAATCTTGTTTAGGTTTGGTTTGGTTTGTTTTGTTTTACGGCATATCAACCTCAATGGGTTATTTTAATGCCGACATGATTTTTATTGCTGGTTATATTTTCTATCTATCTATCTATCTATCTATCTATCTATCTATCTATCTGAGTATATATTGGTTTGGTTTGTTTTGTTTTACGGCATATCAACTCCAATGGGTTAATTAATGCCGATAAAATTTTTGTTACTAGCAATACTTTTCACCAAAAATGTACTGCTGGTAATATTTTCTTCTTCAAAAATGCATTGCTGGTAATACCTTATACCTCAAAAATATATTGTTGGTAACACCTTTTGATTAAAAAATGTATAGCTGGTAATATTTTCTCCCTTCAGTTTAGGTGAGATAACAAAAAAATGAAGGGTATTAAGAGCTACAAAGGACGGAAAAGTGTGGAGAGCCATAATCACCAAGAAGGAACAAGGTACAGAAGAAGAAGAATATTTGTATGTCGAGTAGCTTTCGTAGTCTAATTAGTAAGATGGCGTCACAGAAAGACAGCCTCTAACCCAGTGTTTCTCAACCTTTTTCAACATCGGCACACCTAGGAATATTTGAAAATATCACGACAGATAGCGAAATTTTTAAAAAACTTAGATTAAAAAAAATACACATAAATATATGAACTTTATTTAAATGTTTCTATTCATTTATTTCTGCAGATTATTTACTGTGAAATCCGTGACTTTTGTTTATTTCTTCATTTCTTCAGTGTTTGTCTGAATGTGTATTAAGCAGACCCCCATTTCTTCTTTAGTTAAGTGTTGACTTTAACGCTTCTTTTTATATTTTGTTTGGTTTGGTATGTTTTGTTTTACGGAATATCAGTCTCAATGGTTTAATTAATGCAGACAATTTTTTTTTATTGCTGGTAATACTTTTCCTAGAAAATGTATTGCCGGTAATATTTTCTTCTTCAAAAATGTGTTGCTGGCAATATTTTTCTTTCTTCAAAAATACATTGCTGGTAATACATTTTACCTCAAAAATATATTGCTGGCCACACCTTCTGCTTCAAAAATATATAGCTGATAACATTTTCTTCTTTCAAAAATGTATTGCTGGTAATTTCTTTTCAAAAATGTATTGCTGGCAATGAATTTTTCTTCAATAATTCATTGTTGGTAATAATTTTTTTACAAACATGTATTGACGGTATTAAAATCTATTTTTACCCTTTCATAGTGTTTTGAATCCAGTTTGGAGATTAACTATTTGCTCATGTCTGGGAACTTAACAGGTGTTACCACTCCAGGTCGAGGTGGATCTGGTAAAACCAGCATTTAAGAGATGGATCCAGGCTCTACAAAACCTCCTGGTTAGAGGCCTTGCTGTTGGACGTAGTTTATCGTCTTACGCAGAACTCATGTTGTTTAGGATTGAGAAACCTAAATCACATAAGGATGTTGAATACAATTGTATGAAAAAAGATTAACATTCATTCATTCAAATAAAAGAAAATTTATAAAGTTAAATTAAAAAAAAATAATTAAAAAAAATGAATATCAAAACAATGAATTTAAAATAAGAGGACGCTTTGATTGTGGAATCGGAGAGCCGAGATCGAATTTCAGACGAATTCATTAGATTCACTTATATGCTAATAACCTAGGGAAAGGTATTAATCCTATTCTTCTTCCCCCAGCTATGGATAAATAGCAGGATAGAGTGGTTTTATAGCCTTCGGTGGCAACCGGTCTTGGAGAAGAAAACTCTGAATTCAAAATCGGCCTGGAGAGTCTTGGATTCTGCCAGACCTTCCCAAGAAACACCACATCGACTGCGGCTGCAGTACGTGTGGTGCCCCTACGACCCTGATGGGTTACGGGATTCACGACCGCGATTTTATTGAAGAATAGTGAAAAAATTATTTGAAAAAAAATACTTATTAATTTATTCAAATAATAACGCTGTACCATTACTATTCCAACACACACACACACACACACACACACACACACACACACACACACATATATATATATATATATATATATGTATACCATAACTATGTTTCGCGCTACACTTAAGAGGATCGAGCAGCTCAGAAGTGTGCCGCAGCACGGCGGTTGTGAGTCGTTGTTCTAAAAGATAAATTATTATTAACTGTCTTCTGAAGCGCAATTTAATACCCAAATACATAGCTTCATACTGTTTTGATTGGTGTTTCACTGTGTGCCCATAGCTGAGGCCCTTACAGTTGCTGTTGCCCCCACCCCGGGTCGGATAGACCTGGGAACAATAGCAATGAAGAGGTGTCTCCACGTACCTCAAAACCTCCAATCTCGCGATCAGAGTCCTTACCGCCGGATGTAGTCTATCGCCATGTCCAAGACTATGGTGGGAAATTGGAACATATCAGGACATCAATTACAATCAGTGGTTGAGAGCTGGAGACGATGAAGCTATTCAAATACCTCGGTGTAATTATCAGTCAAGATATACCCAAGCCAGGTATCACTATGAGAACTGCACTGACAACGACCGCAATGGCACAGTTGAAACCGATCTGGGTTGACCCAAAGCTCACCTTCAAAAAGAGATTGCTGTATGCCCTCCTATATTTATGAGAATCCAAAGACGGGTCCATTCTGCCGAGGTAAGATACTTCAGATGTTTTCTTAATTATATCCAACACCGACTACGTCACGAATGAAGAGGTGAGCAGAAGAACGTCATTAGATAAATCACAGTAAAGAACGTATTGACCACCATAAAGAAAAGGAAAATGAAGTGTTATGGACACCTAACCAGATTGTTTTTGTGTAGGTTGGTTTCGATCTGTTTTTGTCTTTTTTCTCTTTTTTTCTTGATCTTTTTCTTTGTTTTTTTTGGCAGGTTTACTATTGGTAAATGTGTTCTCTGACGCATTGCCGATAGTTTGATTCATTTTAGTTGGTTTATTTAATTTTGCATAGCGGGATATCAACCTTTATTAATGTCGAATTCTAAATATGTTGTACGAAAAATTATGGCTTCAGCTACAGATATTTTGAACGCAATTTTATATCTTTAACTAAAGATATTTTGGACACAATTTTATGTCTTTAACAAGAGATATTTTGAACGCAATTTTATATCTTTAACTAAAGATATTTTGGACACAATTTTATGTCTTTAACTAGAGATATTTTGAACGCAATTTTATGTCTTTAACAAGAGATATTTTGAACGCAATTTTATATCTTTAACTAAAGATATTTTGGACACAATTTTATGTCTTTAACTAGAGATATTTTGAACGCAATTTTATGTCTTTAACAAGAGATATTTTGAACGCAATTTTATATCTTTAACTAAAGATATTTTGGACACAATTTTATGTCTTTAACTAGTGGTCTTTTGAACGCAATTTTATGTCTTTAACAAGAGATATTTTAAACGCAATTTTATATCTTTAACTAAAGGTATTTTGAACGCAGTCTTTAACTAGAGACATAATGCTATCCTTTCAGGGTAAGCGTGTATTTTTTGGATATACAGTTCTAGATGATAAAATGTATTGCTGACATATATCTGATGTACTGCTGAAAAATGTATTGTTGGTAATTTTTCTATAAAATTTACTGTTACAGGTGCTACCACACCGTGTTAAACTAGCCATGGGAACACCTGAAGTTAAGAGGTGTTTTTTTTTGTTTGTTTTGATTAGTTTTACTCTTATGTCCATTGTCTTTTCATATTGAATTGAATATAGTCTAATGTTAATTATGTTTTATGAATATGTCCTGAAGATGGTCGACTAGACCGAAACGTCCGACGTTGACATTATATTAATATTAAAACAGCATAATTGTATATTAGGATTTTTGTTTGATTTTCCGTATATTTTTCTTCATACTGTCGGATCTCTATCCATATATTTTTACATATATATATATATATATATATATATATATATATATATATATATATATATATATATATATATAAATATAAATATAAAGGAATCACGTCCTGGGTATGACGACAAACTACATCCGGCAGTAAGACCTCTCATTGGGAGGTAGAAGGTTTTGAGAACCTGGAACCACCTCATAACTGCGGTTGTTTTCATGGCCACCTTAACCCGGGGTGATAGCACCTGTAACAGTACATACATATCAACACCTCTGTGGGTTATTTAATGCCGAAATCTAAATATTTCTATTTTGGTTGGTTGATATTTTTTAGCGGCATATCAACACCTTTATGGGCTATTTAATGCCGAAATATAAAAATATTTATATATTGGTTGGTTGAAATTGTTTAGTGGCAAATCAAACCCTCTTTGGTTTATTTAATGTCGAAATCTAAATATTTTGATTTTGGTTGGTTGATTTTGTTTAGCGACATATCAACTTCTGCGGGAGGCGACCCAAGGCGGTGTAATGGTTAGCAAGCTCGTCTTGCTAGATTAATTACGACTGAGTAGTGAGTTTGATCCTCACTGGGTGCCCCTCTCTTTCGGCCTTGTGCCATATCTAAGCTACGCTTGGAAAATCACTATCAACTTCTGTGGGTTATTTAATGCTAAAATTTGAAAAAAATTATAGCTTTAACTAAATATATTTTGGACGAAATCGTATGCCTCCAAATACAGATAAAATGTATTAGGAATTTTCCATACACAAAATCAATTGCTGGTATTCTTTTTATAAAAATACATCTTTATACTTTCCTAGTGCTGTGTTTTTGCTGTGGGGTGTTATAATTTGCGTATAGCTGGGACCCTAACAGGTGCTACCAACAAGGGTTAAGGTTGGACCTTGGAACACCTGCAATTATGATGTGGTACAACGTTCCTCAAAATCTCCAATCTCTCGATCAGAGGCCTAGCTGCCGGATGTAGTTTATCGTCATACCTAGAACTAGAATTATTTCTGGAAGATTTTCATATGCATTCCTCCTTAATTAACACCTTTATGAAAAATATTTAATAGTGCCAGGATAATTTTTTTTCAGCATTAATTTTGATTACATTTTGCCTTGCGTTGTATGTCTCAAACAATGTGTTTCATTTCTAGAATTTGTTAATTTTATTTCAAAATACATCACCTCTATAGTTTTTTTTCGGATAAAAATGTAAGCGTTGAAAGTGCACGAAATAAATATTTCTGAAAGTGTCCAAATACTCCTTTCATGTCAATGTATATTTGTAAATATGTGTATTATTAAGAAAATGGGGAAAATATTAGATAGAGTCGAATAAATTTGATATAAAATGAATAAAAACGAATACAAGCTAACACACACATTTATAATCTAAAAACATTATCTAACTAAATATATGATTTAAACTTATATAAGTTTCCATATGTCAAGAAAAGTACTGGAGGATATATATATATATATATATATATATATATATATATATATATATATATATATATATATATATATATATATATATGCATTGATAATATATATATTACTTATGTATATATATATATATATATTATTTATATATATATATATATATATATATAAAATAAATATAAGCTACAATCAAAATATATACCTAATATAAATAGACATATGAACGATATATATATATATATATATATATATATATATATATATATTTTTTTTTTTCTCCCATTTTATTTAATTTAAATCTATTGTTTGTCTGTCTATCTGTCTGTACATCATCTCTCTCTCTCTCTCTCTCTCTATATATATATATATATATATATATATATATATATATATCCCTATGCTCATATCATTCATTCATCTATCTATCTATCTATCTATATATATATATATATATATATATATATCATTCTGTTCATATCTATATATCTATCTATGAAAACTCTGGTAGAAGAAGTGAGAATAACAAAAAAAAAAGAAAAAGAAAGAAAAAATGAAAAAAGAAAGATAAGAAAGGAAAGTAGAGAAACCCGATACAATGAAGAAACAATCGGAGAAGAGAAAAACGAAAGAAAGAACGAATGAAGATGTTTGAAAAATTTGCATAGTTGTCTAAGCGAAAACGTCTTTCTAGCGTTTGAAATGAAAAGCTAATAAAGCAAAAAATTAAAATAATTGAAGAAAAAGAAGAAAGAAAGAAAAAGCAAATAGAGAGAAAAAAGGAAAAGGGAAAAAGGAAAGGAAGACAAAATTGATAAAAATTGCTTAAAGAAATAAAATAATGTGGAATAAACGAAGGGGGAATGAAAAAGAAGGAAAAAAAGAAAAACAGAATTAAAAGAAAAGAAAGAAGAAAAATTGCTTAAGCGAAAACTTCTTCAATTTATTTTAAAAGTAAAAGATAAAGAAGGAAAAAAGAAAGAAAAAAGAAAAAAACGAAAGAAAAAAGAAAGAGAAAAGAAAGAAAAAAGAAAGAAAAAAAAGAAAGAAAAAAAGAAAAGAAAGAAAGAAAAAAGAAAGAAAAAAGAAAGAAAAAAAAGAAAAATTAGAACAAAATTGTAATTGAATTGAAAGAAAGAAAATGGGATGAAAAAAGAAAGAAAAGAAATGAAGAAAGAAAATTTTGCATAGTCGTGAAAAATTTATCAACGTTTTTGAAAGAAAAAGATATTAAAGAAAAATTAGAAGAAAATTGTAAATGAATTGAAAGAAAGAAAATGGGGTGAAAAAAGAAAGGAAGAAAGAAAACGAACGAAAGAAAGAAAAGAAAGAAAGAAAAGAAAGAAAGGATGAAAGACAAAACGACACAAAAAGAAACGAAAGGAAGAAAGGAAAAATTTGCATAGTTGCTTCAGCGAAAACTTCATCAAAATATTTTAAATAAAAAAATAGCAATTACGACAATTTAATAATCACATGACCTGAGAAATAAAGAAAAAGAGATGATCTTTCCTGGATCTGCCATAAGCCTTAATTAAAAATAAGTAGAAGGTGTGAAATTAATTAGTCCAACTGAATTGATGGTGGGATGGTAGGCTTTTTGTAAATGCGCATGACAAAATGCTACGTAAAATGGTTGAAACATTTCATTGGCTGGTGGCCGTAAGTTATTTACTTTGACTCTGAAACTCTTGGTCAAAATAACTGATTTTGCTTTCGTCTTTTTTTTTTAAACGAGAAACACATTAATATGCCTACGAAACCATTTTCTCTTAGTTTTTTTTTAAAACTCCATTCACCCCAAGCAAGGCAATAAATGCAAGAGGTTACAGAGTTGGAAACAATATGAGAAAGCAAACACATTAATCAGGGGAGAGAACAATAAAAGGACAGGAATGAAAACGACAGAAGGTAACGATTGACATTGCATTTCAATTTTTCAAGATTAAAATTGATCGGGAAGCAAAAAGCAGGA
The DNA here is from genome assembly GCA_903632075.3 of Acanthosepion pharaonis. Taxonomy (NCBI): domain Eukaryota; kingdom Metazoa; phylum Mollusca; class Cephalopoda; order Sepiida; family Sepiidae; genus Acanthosepion; species Acanthosepion pharaonis. The sequence goes on from CAHIKZ030000072.1 coordinate 265,183, forward strand.
AATGAGTTCCACAATCGAGAAGTGCGAGAGATGAAAATATTAGCAGAGTATTTACAAATTCCATCTGTAAAATTGTTAGACATTTTCATGACGGTCGTATAGAATCGATAATAGTCCTCGAGTATCGAATCCAGAGGTTGGCAGTGAATATTTCGGAGACAGTAGGAAAGCGTAGTGGAGGTTCGCAGTGGATATCACAACAGAGTGTAGTTCATCCTTCTCCTGGTCGCCTTTGGTCCTTCCGGTAGACGAAACAAGATGGCCGCCTTTATACACGACGAATACAGTGTTGTGCGGCTTCGGATTGGTCAACCTTCCATTGGTCGACTATAAAGGGAAATAAGTCATTCTGACTCGCTCACTAGTTATATGCTTTATATACCCCAAAAAACCGTAACAAAAATGATGAGACCTAGCTGCCAATCTAGTACGGCGCTTCGATTCATAAAGTCGATGTACCGAAGAGGAAGTCCCATCAGAACAATTATCATAAAAAATATTTATAGAAAAGGCAGAGGGAAGCGACGTTACGACGGTGAGAAAAGTCACTGAAGCCGAGATGCCAGGACGGATAACATTGCAGATTCTTATTTGTGTTTTAATAAAGAACTAGTAGGCTTCGTCCTCTCGTTATCGCTTCGCGAAGTAAGACATATTCCCTGTTTGAAATCCTTGAATCAAAAATTTTAAATGAATATTTCATTCATAAATTCGCTTGTTATAGTTGACGAAAGTTTTACAAATAGATACAAACTTGTTGAAGGCCAAGTAAAATGCAAATTTCAAACACTTTTCTGCACTATATAAGACGACATTCCTAAACAGAGCTATTTTTTATATGAAAATCAAAACAAAGCTCGAATAAAAGAACAGTAATGAAGGACTAGTTAATTAATGAAATAAGCTTTTTAAAAATCAATATTTAAATTAGTTAAGCCTGAAGAGTGATATTGCCTAGAATAAACTAATGAGCTTTTAGTGTGAAAATCCTGCGACCTGTTCCAATTTTCTGGCCGAGTCTACAGGCTCAGAGAAACCCACGTTAAACTCGGCCTTGTGCCGCATACTATTCCTCGTGGGGGGACTGTTAAATATCGACCTGTTCCAGCTAAACATAACTGCTCCAGGCCTTCGTCCCTGGGCTGGTGGGATCACGGCTTGGAACAGCTAAGACCAGCTTAGACCGCCGGTCCGAGTGAAAACACTTGTGTCCCCACGTTAAAAAACTGACCTTGTGTCACAACCTGACTCAATGGGGTGTCAAGTAAATAAACCTCTTCCAGCTAAACAGTCGAACTCTCTGCCTTCGGGCAGAGAGGAACCCGGACGAGGCTCCTCCGAGGGGCTGAGTCTCGTTCGGTGAGGTAGACAGTCCCTGAACTCGTTTATACGGGTTCGAAAGGGAATATTTTGGCCGGGACTTCGGGCTCGGAGATCCCACGTTAAACCGCCCTTGTACCACATACAACCCTCGGTGGTGGGGGTATCAAAATATACTATAAAGTATAGAGACTAGCGGCGATCTGTTCCAGGTAAACAGTCAAACTCTCTGCCTTCGGGCGGAGAGGAACCCGGACGAGGCTCCGCCGAAGGACAGTCTCTCGTTCGGGGATGTAGACTGATCTTGAACCCGTTTATGCGGGTTCAAAAAAAGGAATAATTTTGGCCGAGCCTTCGGACTTGGAGAACGCACGTTAAACCGGCCTTGTGCCACATGCAACCCTCGTGGTGGGTGTTAAAATATACTATAAAGTACAGCTGGGGTTAACTGCGAGTAACTGACCTCCAATTTCTATTTTCCCATCTTTACACTATATTAATTTTATCTTATAAATTGTCCCCTGTTCTGTCACCCATGAAATAAAAATAATTTTTTTTCGGAAAATACGGATCTACGTGCATCAAACCGTCTTTAAATTAAGTGGCAGCAGAAGAATTATCGTTGAACTTTTAAAATACTTAAATGAGTTCTCCTATAGTTTATTGATGCCTATCTACTCCTCTCTAGCTATTGTGATGATGGCCAAACCCAGAGTCCTCCATAGAAGCTAGCTTAAATGCTTTTAAGCTAGTTTATAATAAAACGTGCACTGCAATTTTGGATGCAAAAGGAAAATGAGTTATTCCTCTTGAACTACTAAATCACCGATAATGGCTAGTATAATATATAATATATATTTTTAACTTCGCATAATCTGGCAACCCTGATCGGACCAGTGGGAGCGCAGGGGTTGCTTGGATACACACACACACGCACAAACACTCACACATACAGTGTACTTTATATATAAGACATCCAAATATATAGTAGATACAGAAGACCAGCAATATTCCATATATTGGTGAATGGTAGAATTACTGAAAATTTAAAGATAAATAATAGGTATGGCGTTTTCATCTATTAAATCCGATATTTTTTTTCATTTTCTAAGATTTTAAAGCATCCATACTTAGTGATGTAATGAATATGCATACACCTGGCTTCCTTCTCATAGTTATATGATTGGCTGGTGTCAGCCATAAATACAGACTGATGTAGAGGTACAGAACGACACCTATTGGCTACGCCTATTGCCTACGTCTATTGCCTACGCCTATTGCCTACCACTACGACGAGGACCAGTCCATTACGGTTACCTTCTAGATTGTCCTACCGGGTTACAGTAGTCAACAACCACTTTGCTACTTCGAACAAATATATCCCTTTTCGGGACATATAGATATTTATATGGCGCAGACTTGATTATTTCAAGCCATGTAATAGCCAAAAGATTTTTCGTATTTCAAGCAATTAATAGTTCAAATAAATTACATATTCTACTGACGGTTGCTATCGGTGGGTAAAAATCTATATTACGGGTTTATACCATTTGGTTGGTTTCAAGGCGAAAAAAATCTCTTTACTCTCTTCTACAACCTCATCCTGATTTTTGAATCTTCGTCCGCGCAGGAAATGAGTCACAGCCCGGAAAAGGTGTTGATACAAATTTGCTTGGTCACCTTGACACTTTGTGTTGTTATGCTGTAGGCGTGCACGTCTTCGACTGACCAATGCCGGTTTGCGGGCTTTCGGAGCATCATCTACTCGCTGCAGTTGTCGAACATAAAGGTCAACGTTCACAGCATGGCCATCTGGGACAAGCTCAAAATGAACCCACCAACCTCGAATTTCCACCAAACTCACAACACGACTTTCTGTTCAAACCGCCATTGTTTGACAACAGGACTTGAAACCTGTTCGGAAGGCAACCACTGGTTTCTCTTATTAGGATCACGAAAATAGATCCATTTTTCATCCTCGTTTACAATCCGGAGCACAAAACGGGCATCTCGAGGATTTGTTACGTTTAAAAAAATGCCTATCGATTTTTGACACAGGAACATACAAAAATGTCATAATCCTGATCCTCAGTTTATATAATTTATATCACACACAAAGGGAACCTGCAAAATAAAATCCATGATTTAAATATTTCTTATGTACAAATTTCCTATGTACAAATGTTCGTATATACATATATATATATATATATTCATGAATTATTCATACAAAAACAAATGCAAAGGTTAATGATTTAATTGGCGAGAAATCCATCGTCGCAAACAATTCAAATAATATACAAAAACCCCCGAACCTGTATATTACAAAAACAAAATACAACAAATATGAAACAGAAAATAACAGATGTTAGTAGGACCCACGCGTCCACCCCACAAAAAATCAGAAAGAATCAAGAAGCTAACTCTCTAACAGAACTTGAAGGATAAAATAAATGTGGGGGTGGGGAAATCAAAGACTGAACCGGGGGTCATAAATTACTAATGATGTAATTCGATAATACCTATGTACTTTTAACGCATTTAACAGTTTATAGCTATAGCATAACATACAAACTTGCAAATAAACAATATCTAGAAGATTCCATAAAATTTTAGAAGGCTCTAGGAAGTACTAGAATGTTCCAGAAAGTTCTAGAATGCACCAGAAAGCCACTATAGAATACTACTTTAGAATGCACCAGAAAGCCACTATAGAATACTACTCTAGAATGCACCAGAAAGCCACAATACTACTATAAGATTTTAGAAATTTCGTTTTGATGGTGACAAAAAATCAACTGACTTAAGCCCTTCTTTTTTATTTTGAACAAAAGTTCATCGAATTATGATACAAGAAATTAGTTATTTTGAAAAATGTCAAATAGTCTAACCTTGCTGCTGATACAAGTTGCCAAAAATCATTAGTGAAAATCCGAAAAAAAACCAAACCTTTGACTCAATCTGTTGAGATGACATTGTCCGAATTTTGAATGGATGGATTAAGATATCGTTTTGACATAGATTGATCTACGTCTAAGGTGACCGATGAGCGCTAGCGGGTGTAAAACTGTTCGGCTGTTTCATCCTGAGGGATCAACTTCAATGTAAACAGTCATAGTAATGAGTGTATGATATTTATTACGGTAATTGTATCGTTATAAAGATTCTTCTGGTGAAAATGTTCTGGTAACCAAAAAAGAAAACAAAATGTACACACACACACACACACACACACACACACACACACACACACACACACACACAATAAAGACGGGAAACCCCAAAAGAAGAGAAAAAGAAAGGAATAAAAGCAAAAAGGAAGAAATGAAGACGAAGGAAGAAAATAGCAAAAGAAAGAAAAAGAAATAGAAAGAAAAGGAATGAAAGAAAAGAAAATTCAAAATGAAAGAAAGAAAACGCAACAGAAAGAAGAGAAAGAAAAAAATGGAAGAATGCAGAAGAGAGAAAGAAAAATAAAGAAACGAAATACAGTAGAAA
>CAHIKZ030000072.1:275000-322500 GCA_903632075.3 Acanthosepion pharaonis
TTATGGTTATTGAAACGAAATCTAAAATTATTTCCAGACTCACCAAAATATCCACTATTAGGACATAAGTTGCAGAATAAATAATAGATTAGGTTATGGCTATCGCAGGTGAGTTTAGGTGGCTGTATCCTGATATTGGTGTTGGGTACAGAAAATATATTAGCTATTATTAACTGTTTGCAAACTAAGCAACGGGGTTTGTTACATTTGTAATTTCCTGATTGGTTTCTATTGTTTAAATATTTGGTAGAGGTGAGGATAGCTGATAGGTTAGGTGATTGTTTTTTTGCATTTATGGGTGGTTTATCGAAAATGTCTTTGATCTTGTTGTCTAATTGGAGGTTCTTGTAATCGTTTTTTAAATTGTGAATAAGTGTGCGGGAATATTGATTGTGGTTAAAAACCATGGGAATCCGATTGTTGTTTTGATTTTTCTTGTATGTGAGAAGTGTGATACGATTTATCAGGATAGTTTTATTTAGTGTTTCTTTTATTATTTTTATTGGGTATTTGCATTTTAGGAATTGTTTTGTTAAGTTATTAATGTTGTATAGAAAATCTAAATGGTCTGAGCATATGCGTTTGATTCTTAGAAATGAGCTGTATACAATAGATTTTTTAATTTAAAGGGATGACAGCTGTTAAAGTGCAGGCATTTATGTTGGTTTGTGGGCTTGTTGTATAGACTGGTAGAAAGTGTATGTTTGTTTAATTTTATCATAACGTCTAAGAAAGGGATGGATGTGTATAAGTGCTCAATGGTAAATTTAATTGTATCGTGGAAATTGATTTGCAGAAAGAAAAAAAGGTTTTAATTTTCTGATCCATGAGTTCATAGTAAGAAAATGTCATCAATATATCTAAAGTAATGTGATGGTGATATATATATATATATATATATATATATATATATATATAATTATTTATTTAAAAAAAATTATAACATAAATATGTTACAAAATCACTACAAAAATAGCCATTCTGTTTCAACACCCTCAGTGTCTTATCAAGTGATGATGTTGAGTGTAAAATAAATTTATTTTAAGACAACATGGGTGATAAGACACCAAAATGGCTATTTTGTAATGATTTTGTAAATATATTTAAATTATAAAAAAAATATAAATAATTATATCTGCTCTACTTTAATATTAAGCACTCTTTTAAGAATAGTAATTGTTGGTTATTGGAATTCATTCCATATACACAATCAATCATATATATATATATATATATATATATATATATATATATATATATATATATATATTACAAAGAGTTAATCATACCTTAAAACAATTAGCAATATTAATGCAATTATTGGCGAAATCCCTTCGCTAGTAGACATAATTATAAGCATTATACTACTAACAATCCACTGAATGATCAGATCCTTATGTATAAAATGGATATGGTGTATTTTTTAATTCAGCTAGTACTTTCAAAGACTTCATCATCAGGCTGTATTTTTTCCTTTAGAATCAAAACAGGAAGACGAAATAAATGTGTTGCAGACCAAAAGATGTTTTTAAGAATGAGCTATTTATTAACGGTTGTGTAATGTTGGAGCTTGCAAATAGCAACGCTAAAGTTCAAATATTTCAAGTGAGAATTTTTATATGAATTTTGTAACTTGGTAAATCCACGATTTTTTTTATTATAAGTGTTTTTCAGTTAATATGGCATGAACTAAATAGTTCAATTAACAAAGTGATATGTCTTAGTAGTTTTTTTTCTCAGGGAATATTTACTGCGGATCAATTGTTTTTCATGAACATAACAAAATAGGCAGCATATATTTTATATTACAAAGAGTTAATCATACCTTGAAATATATATATATATATATATATATATATATATATATATATATATATATATGCCTTCTTTATATATATATATATATATATATATATATATATATATGCCTTCTTTCTTAAAAAATAATTTCAGCCACAAGCAAGATGAGACTGTCTTAAAGACTCAAGTGGTTACTGTGCGTAAAAGAAGATTGAAGACGTTAGTGAGATGAAAACAATAAAAGAAAAGGTTTAAGGCAGACAGAAAATGACGATTGGCATTGCGTTTAAATGTTTGAAGATTGTAGGTGTTAGGAAAGCAAGACATTTCCATAAGGAAGAATTGCGAGAAAAGAAACGATTAAAATAGAACATACGGTTGCAGGTTCACCAGTAAAACGATGACCTATTTGCCAAGCTAGTAGCACGCTTAAATTCATACAGTCGAGAGAGTAAGTGCCATATTTATTGAAAAGACTGGAAGTCATGCCAAGGCGGAGGGGAAAATAAGATGGAAATTTGCGGCTAATCTGGTATTTAGAAGAAAGGTCATTTGAGGTGAGGAAGCGATTGGAGTCTGGATGATAGATGAAGAGCAATAACATCACAGCTGCTGCTGTGGATTTTGTAAAGAATATGTAGATATGTTGAAGGAGCACCATTTCAGATATTGCAGCAATTTTGTCTTTCATTATCTCTCTCTCTCCCAATCACACACGCATACACTCTGTCTTTCTATCTTTCATCTATCTATCTATCTATCTCGGTTTATTCATATTTGTTTATTCATATCTATATCTATCTATCTATCTATCTATCTATCTATCTATCTATCTATCTCTATCTATCTGTTCATTATCTATCTATCTCGGTTTATCTATCTATCTATCTATTCTATCTATCTATCTATCTCTCTGTTTATTCATATCTATCTATCCATCTCGGTTTATTCATATCTATCTATCTATCTATCTATCTATCTATCTATCTATCTATCTATCTATCTATCTATCTCATCTATCTATCTCAGTTTATTCATGTCTATCTATCTACCTCATCTATCTATCTATCTATCTATCTATCTATCTATCTATTTCGGTTTATCTATCATCTATCTATATCTATCTATCTATCTATCTCAGTTTATTCATATCTATCTATCTATCTATCTATCTATCTCTGGTTTATTCATATCTATCTATCCATCTGTTCTATTATCTACTCTGTTCATTATCTATCTATCTATCCATATCTATCTATCTATCTATCTATCTATCTATCAGTTTATTCATATCTATCTATCTATCTATCTATCTATCTATCTATCCAAGCCATTCATTCTATCTATCTATCTATCTATCTATCTATCTATCTATCTATCTATATCTATCATCTATCTCAGTTTATTCATGTCTATCTATCCACCTCAGTTTATTCATATCTATCTATCTATCTATCTATCTATCTATCTATCTATCTATCGTAATACTCTCTCATTTCCCTACTTATTTGCAATATGTTTGATAAAAATTTATCAATATATATTTAACAACAACAACAACAATAACAAATACTATCAATATATAGCATGTCACTTCTGAACATGGACGATCATGGCTCTCCACAATTTCTTGTTTTTTGTAACTCTTATTAAGTTTTGTCTTAAACCCTACATTGCTAACCATTTTCAGAAGCTCGTTAGACAGATTTATCGATGCTTTCTTTTGAATCTGAATTCTTAAATATGCCTTGTGTGCGTCGCATTTTACAAACCCTCTTTCCTCATTATGTGCCCTTGAAATTCAAATTCTCGCCATTTGGTTCTACGTATAAGGTTTTTTATTCTTTCATTTTAATTAAAACTTCGTCGTCACTCACATGTTCAGTTGATGGTATTCTCAGTATCCTTCTGTAGAACCACTTTGACGTTACCTCAAGTCAAATCTGTGAGGAGATTGTCCAGCATTCACCGCCATAGAGGAAGATTGATGATGTTGATGATCATTATCCTTTTCTTTGTTTCTAACAAAAATTTTCCTGTTTCATAATACTTTACTTAACTTTTGGAAGGCATCTTTCGTTATTCAAAGGCAGCTTCAGATTTCAGTGTCGCATTTTCTCTTCAGGCAGGTCGTGCGGGACCCATTTTCCAAGAACTGAAACCATTTCCTCCCTTTTTCAATTCCCGTAGGGCTGTAGTATGACTAACATACAATTCTCACTGAGTTTCCTAGCAGCTTCCACATCGTCTGAATCGATTCATTTTGAACGACTCTCCTTGGTCCTCGTCGTCTAAAATTCTCATTTTCAAACGCCAAAACCACTTTCTTTCATTCAATACATCGACCTCATATGCGCATTGAATTGATTTTGTTACTGCACTCGTGATGACAACTTTATGAAGCTCATAGAGTAAAACATCTATATCTATATAATTTTTATCTATAAAAGGCAGGATGTGTGTGTGTGTGTGTGTAACGAATGCACGGCCGCAATTTTCGACGGATTTGCACCAAAATTTACATGCACTTGCTCCAAGTTAGTGGAAAGGCCAAGACCGACGTTGTATTTCCCAACTCCTATCGATAGTGGAAATAATCGATTTTTTCATGCTTCTACGGCACTTTTCATGTAGTTTGCGGCCATTTTGTACTGGCCAGAGTGAGAGCCTATAGTTGGCTGCAACGAATAGGCAGGACGATTCTATTGGCCAGCGTGAGAGCCAACAGCTGACTGACACGAATGTTAACTAGCATGCTAGCATGCAAAAAAAATCGATAGCTGCATTCGTCACAAGTGGGAAAAATTTAAATCTGCATGGCACTTTACTCCAGTTGGCTCATTCGCTTGCTTAAACTCAACGTTGATTCTGATTCTGCAGAACTGGGTTGGGTGTGAAAAAGTATTTGTTGTTAACATTCTTTTTTCATTCGGTTTTTCCAGTTACGAGTCCTTTTTGAAATCGTTTTGTGTTCATTTTGTTTAGTTCTTTTTTCGTAACAGATTTAATGTTTAGTATAGAGCTTAGAAAAAATTCGCAGTGTGAGATAGGCAAGAAGTAAGGCATGTAGCAACATCAGCACGGCAAAGAGCACTGTTTTAAAAGCAAGGAAGAGCAAAAATATTTTAAGTCAAATGATAGCGATTGCTGTATGAGTCGTACGATTTTTGAATCAAGCAGGGACAACGCCGGGCCATGCTGCTAGTATGTATATAATAAAAGCGAATGTCAGTGTGTCACTGTGTCGCGCTTTCTGAACTTTACTCCTAGAGGCCGTAGCTCAACATATCGTACCATTTTGGATTCACGCCGACTCTGTGAGCAAATTAAAAACATTCCGGGCCAAATCCAGACCCGCAATCCTGACATTTTGGACTCCCAAACTTTCATTACTGCGATTGATTTTGGCAATTTTTTTATGTGTTTTTTTTTTTTTTTTTTTTTGCGACGAATTTCTTTTTGTACGTGTTATGGTCCAGGTTAGGACCAATGAAGAACAACACGAACACAAGAGTAGAAATAACGAAGGTATATTACATGAAATAATAATACAAGATGTGGAAGGTGTTAGTATGACTGTCAGTCTGGTTTGGAGTGAACTACTATCGGCTCGACTCGATTCGATATTTATTTGCCCCCACCCACGAGGGAAAGATGTGGTACAAGGCCGAGTTTTACGTGGGTTTTCCGAACCCGTAGGCTCGCCCCCAAAATGCCCGTAGAAACTGTAGAAACAAAATAGGGTTGGTAAACTTCCCCGAACGAGACTCTACCCTTCGGCGGAGTCTCGTCCGGGTTCCTCTTTGCTCAGAGGCAGAGAGTTCGACCGTCAAGTCGAGAAGCTCGGCTCGATTCGATATTTACTTGCCCTACCCTCCCTCCCGATGGAAAGATGTGGCACAAGGCCGAGTTTTACATGGGGTTCCGAGCCCGTAGGCCCGGCCAAAAATGCCCGTAGAACCCGTATAAACGGGATCAGGTTGGTCAACCTCCCCGAACGAGACTCTGCCCTTCGGCGGAGCCTCGTCCGGGTTCCTCTCTGCTCAGAGGCAGAGAGTTCAACCGTCAAGCCGAGAAGCTCGGCTCGATTCGGTATATAGTCCCACCACGAGTGTTGCACGTGGCACAAGGCCGAGTTTAACGTGGGTTTCCCGAGCTCGTAGGCCCGGCCAAAAAATGCCCGTAGAAACTGTAAAAACCGGATCGAGTTGGTCAACCTCCCCGAACGAGACTCTGCCCTTCGGCGGAGCCTCATCCAGGTTCCTCTCTGCTCAGAGGCAGAGAGTTCGACCGTCAAGCCGAGAAGCTCGGCTTGATTCGTCCCTCTCTCTTGAGAGGTGTAATATACGTAGTGTTAGGAAGTTCTGTAGCTATAGGTAAGGACCCATGATAGAACGATAACAATTTTTTATAAGTTGAAAATAAACTTGGGAATAAACAAAATTATTTGCTAAATCCAGCGAAAATCACCCATGAAATAAAAATAATTGTTTATGCAGAAAGTAAGGACCTACGTACATCAAATTTTCTTTAAATTAATTGTCAGCAGAATAATTATCGTTGAACCTTCAAAAGGTTAAATATTAATGCAATATTTTAATGCAGCGTTCAATTTTGAGTTCTTCTGTAGTTAATTGTTTCCTATTGCATCTACTCCTCTCTACCTATTCTGATGATGACCCAATCAAGAGCCCTTCACAGGACATAGCTTAAATGCTTTTAAGTTAGTTTATAATGTTTTTTTTAAAATTCGGACAAACATAGAGAACGGTTCAAAAGTATATTATAAATAATATTTTCTTAATCCTAAAGAAAATATAGAAATTACTAAGCAACATAATGTAATACATCAATAAAGTGGGGGCCAACATTTTTACCTAAAAAAAACCTGGCAAATCTTACGTTCCATTCTGTATTACCTATACGCAGCAAATGCACTTAAGGATACAAATGCTACAAAGATCCAACGTGAAACCCCGACAATCAACCCGGGCAGGGTATAATTTCATTTTGCATTAAATATTATAAATTTGACTGTCAAAGAAAAGGTCAGCTGTACTTTGGCGGTTTCCAAAAAGATTCACTTCCGTTAATTTTGTGATTTTTTATTCCTTGCAAAATAAAATTCTTATATCTTTAAAGAATTCTTCTTAAATTGCAATAATTATAGATGATATATTTATTATTTATTAATGGAAATTAATTTTCTTTTTGCTAGAAATCGTTTGATATTTTCATGTTTTACGTTTTATTTTTAAATTTTCGATAAATTAATTCATTACTTAAAAATATATTTAATCACTTATTATGGAGAAGAATTATTTCCTTTTTAAATCGTCGATTTCTTTTATATATGAACGCTAATTGATTAACGGAGGAACTGAACGTTTATAAAACAAATGTTTTATCCTTTCAAAACTACTTCCTATATATATATATATATATATATATATATATATATATATATATATGAATGAATGAATGAATGAATGAAAAAAAATATACTTCAGGACATATTCATAAAACATAATTAACATTAGACTATATTTAATTCTATTTTAGGAATACGTTTTCACAACATCGTCCACGTGACGCCGACGTGATCATATTGAAACGGAACGCTGATCTTGAAAAATTTCAGTTATCTGTTTTGATCAGTCTTACTCTTATGCCCATCGTCTTTTCATGTTGAATTAAATATAGTCTAATTATGTTTTATGAATATGTCCTGAAGATGGTCTACTAGACCGAAACGTCCGACGTTGACATTATATTAACATTAAAACAGCATAATTGCATATTAGGATTTTTGTTTGTTTTTTTCCGTATATTTTTCTTCATACTGTCGGATCTATATCCATATATTTGTATTATATATATATATATATATATATATATATATATATATATATATATATATATATATATATATATATGTGTGTGTGTGTGTGTGAAAATATATAGAAATAGGAAGGAATTGGTTAGGTAAATAATCCAAAGTCCCTTAGTTATTATTTTTAAAAAATAGTGCTCGATACAAAAGTAGAGCATAGACAAGCAAACTAGACGATGGCCAATACATCTTCCGTTTCATTTTTGACACCCCCACCTTTCCCCGACTTGACACCTTGAAAGTATCTCTATACCGCTAATAATTATAAACACCCTACACTCGCCTACCCAATTTAGACAATTCACCCTAGCTGTTACCATGGGGATTTTGATTTCAATTTTAAAACAAGTAAATTTCAGATATACGTTATTCCAACAAAAATTCGCTTGAAGATGGAACGGAGCCCATTTTACTTTCAACTCAATTTAATTTAAAGGATTATATTGAAGTTTTCGGCTCTTGTTTTGAAACATGAGACCTCTTATGTAGCGATTTGGAATCATATTTTTTTAAATATATATATAATATATATATATATATATATATATATATATATATATAAATAAAATAATCACATAGAATCAATCAGATTGATTCTATGTGTGATTATTTCTTTGTATGTAAATTATATGCTGCCTAATGTTTTATATACATACATACATATATATATATATATATATATATATAAAGGCTCAGGGAAGCGACATTACGTCAGTGGGAAAGGGACTGAATCCAAGATGCCAGCTCAGGACCAGTAACATTGCAGATTCTTCTTTGGATTCCATCAAGAAAGTCTAAAATGCATAGCAGAAGCGCTAGATTAGTTGTAGCGGCAATATTCAATGCATGGATGAATGGTACACTTATAAATATGTAAGATCGATTCTAGATTAATAATTGTCTAGCATGACAAATTGAATCAACTTTCGTAACAGAAGTTTTATCAATTGATTCAATATAATCTTTCCACTTCATCCATAAAACAATTATATAAATTTTTGTATATAATTCCGTCAACAAAATCATTACTTTAGTCCGACGAAATCCTAGCGGACGAAATGATAAAAGAATTGATTAATACCAGTAATCGCCTGTTAGAATGAACAACAGAAAGAGAACTGTCTACTCGCTTAATTGAATAATGTGTTTAGTTAGAAATTTCAAGGTTATCTTGCATGACAGTTATCTGAAGAAGGCCACTAGGTACAGCGGTTGAAACGTTATGATTTATTTTCCTTTATCGTGCATCATTTTTCTATCCTTATTAAACAGTTCTATTTATTTGTTTCCTTTCTTCGTTTTTTTTTTTACATGTACCCACCTCATATTATTATTCTATATTTGCTTCATTTTCCCTTTGCTTTTTGGTACGTCTGCTTTCCTCTTCTTTTCTTCTTTCCTTCTCTTTCTCTTATATCTTATCTTACTCTCTCATATCCTTTCTCTTTTGTTATTGTTGTTGCTGTTGTACTACCTTTCTTCTTAATCTTTTTCTTCTTTTTTTTCTTCTCTTTTTTTGTTATTGTTGTTGCTGTTGTACTTCCCTTTCTTCTTCTTCTTCATTTTTCTTCTTCTTCTTTTTTTCCTTCATCTTCCTTTTTTTCTTCTTCTTCATCCTGATCACCGTCTTTTTCCTTCTTTTTCTCTCTCTTCTTTCTAGTTGCCACATCTGATTTCGTCTTCTTCTTTCTCTCGCTCTTATCTTGCTCTTATCTTGCTCTTTCGCATCTATTCCCTTTTGTTATTTTTGCTGTTTTACTTCCCTTTTTCTTCTTCTTCTTCTTCTTCTTCTTCTTCTTCTTCTTCTTCTTTATCATCCTATTTCTTTCCTTCGTTCTTTTCCCTCTTCTTCTTCTTTGCCACATCATATTTCCTCTTCCTTATTTTTAATATTTTTCTTTCTCTCTTTTATCCCATCCCCTCGCATATTTCTTCTTCTATATTATTCATTCACGTACATTTTCTTCTTCTTCTTCTTCTTCTTCTTCTTTAAACTATATCCGGCAACAAGGCCTCAGATCGGGAAGTTTTGAGGAGCGTCGAACCACCTGTTAATTGCTGTTATTCGCAGGTCCCCCCTGACTCGGGGTTGTAGCACCTGTTAGGGTCCCAGCTATGGGCAAATACTGAATCTCCAATCAAAAACAAAACACTATGAAAATAAAGTATGTAAATATATTTTTACAGTAAAAATACCAGCAATATCTTTTTACATAAAAAAATAAACGGTACTTATAGCAACATTACCAACAATATATGTTTCAAACAACTTTCGTGATATTAATCCATAGAATATCCTACAATTTCTTAAAGAAATCAAACTGTATTCCAAAATATAACTTCAACAAAACTACAACATAAAACATATCACTGCCTGTAGTAACTCTGTTCACACAAACATGTATATGCATAAAATATGAGTATTATCTACCATGTATTCAATTGTGAAAGCAGAATAACATATATCAGTTTCACGTTCTTTTTTTCCTTTCTCGATTTCTTTTTCGCTTTCTCGTTTCTCTCAACCCCTCTCTCTCTTTCTCTCTCTCTCTTTCTCTCTCTCTCTCTTTCTCTCTCTCACCCTCGCACACATAGTTCTTCTTTTCCTCTTGATTTTTTCTGTTTTCTTCTCTTTCATCTCTACATATCATTTCTTTTCTTCTTCTTCTTCTTCTTCTTCTTCTTCTACCTCTACGTCGTTTTCTTTCTCTTCATTGCTTCTGTCTCCTCCTCTTCGTATTGTCTTCGTTCATTCTTCTTTTTCATAGTTTTCTTCCTTTTCAGATCATCATCATCACCATCATAATCAACATCAACATCATCATCATCATCATCACCACCACATCCACCACCACCACCACCACCACCACCACCACCACCACCACCACCACCACAACCACCACCACCATCATCATCATCATCATCATTATAATCAACATCATCAACCGAATCACCATCACAATCAACATCACCACCACCACCACCAATATCATCATCATTATAATCAACATCATCAACCGAATCACCAACACAATCAACATAATAACCGCCACCACCATCATTATTACAAACCACCATCACCTTCACGACCATCATCATCACCATCGTCATCACCAAGTCAGCGATCATCATCATGATCAGTATTATCAACAGCAGCAGTACCATCATTACCACCACCACAATCATCATCATTACCACCACCACCACTACCACCATCACCATCGTCATAATGAACATCATCATCAACAGAATCATCATCACAATTATCATCCTCATAATCAACATCATCGTCACCATCATCACCGCCACCACCACTATCACCATCATAATCTCACCATCTGCATCAATATCATCCCCCCCCCCACCACCACCACCACAATCATCATCATCACCCCCACCACCACCATCATCATTACCACCACCACCAGCATCATCACCACCACCACCATTACCACCACCACCACCATCATCATTATTAATATAATATTATGGTCTGCTGTTCCTAATATAGACAGATCTCAGGATTCTTGAAAAAATTCGAAGGTCTGTCATGTAATCGATCCAGGTTTGGTATCTAGACATTTTCAGCGCCGTGACTTGAATTCCCTCTGTTTTTTCTACAAATATTTTCATTACAGTTGTTCTGATGATCTTTACACCCTGGTGCCCCGACTGCATGAATTTCAGCGTGCTACTAGATTGGCAGTTAGGTCTCACCTAACTGTTGTACTGTTTACAATTTTAATAGTTTCTTTTCGCACATTTCACGTTAGTGGAATTCCCTTCCGATCTCTTGCTTCCCTTGCCACCTACATTCTGAAAAAATTAGAAAAAATAATCATTCGCCATTTTACGTCTTCCTGAAACCTGTTCCTTTATTGTCCTTTCTCCGGTCTTTTTATTCGCTTTCGCTGTCATTTAACCCCTTGCCATTTACTGGCATTTTCGCCTAGCTTGGGATGAAATTATTAAAAAAAAACAAAAACACGATGACCCATTCTTTCGAGAAATTGAAACAAAACTAGTCTTATGTATCCCTGTTCCATATATCATGCGAGAAGGAGAAAACTTGGCTTTGAGTTTTGATTCTCACACAGTGATTACCATTTTCCGCCATCTGAGAACAGATTGTCATATCAATTGGGATTAGTAGCCACCCCATGATTCTGCTGTAACAAAATAGATGCTGATTCAAACCCTACGCCATAAATCAAGCAATTACGAAAACTCTTTGAAAATCCTTATCGCCGTCAGTAGCAAGAGAAGCTGGAAGAACAAGGAAGAATAATTACCATGATGTAATAATAATAATAGTGGAACTTGTAGACAATCAGATGATAATTTTTTACAAAGGCGTCATCCAGGCTCTTCTCCCAGGCGACACACAAATAATCTTCCACCTTCATCGCGCCAGACACAGAAGAGAGAAAAAAAGAGAGGAAAATAGAGGAATAGATTAAATTTAAAAAAAAAAATGAGAGACTAAAAAGAAGAAAAAAAAGAGAAAAAGATAGAAAGATAAAGAAAAAACCCCAAAAAACAAAACAATATGTTGATCTTCATTGTTGTTGTTTGAATCCGTGTATTTGCTATACGACGTTTCGACGTACTTTTTTGATGAAATATAATTGTCTCCTGAATTATTTAGTACTCTTGCCTTTCAAATACAGGTGCCGACAGGATTAAGTAGGTCGCTTTTATATACACTCAGCATTGTTTTATTTTACATTACACTTTATTTCATTTACACGCTGCCATATTTTATTTACATCCCATCTTATTTTATTTACATCTCATATTATTTTATTTACACCCGCTTTATTTTATTTACATCTGCCTAATTTCCATTACACCTACCTTATTTTATTTATACCACTTTATATTATTTACATTCCACCATATTTCTTTTACACACCGCCTTATTTTATTTACAACCCGCCTTATTTTATTTTATTCTACCTTATTTTATTTACATTCCATCTTGTTTCCTTTACATACCGCAATATTTCCTTTACACACCGCCTTATTTTATTTACACCCCGCCTTATTTTACTTACAACCTACCTTATTTTATTTATATTCCACCTTATTTCCTTTACACGCCTTATTTTATTTACACCCTGCCTTATTTTATTTACACCCGCCTTATTTTACTTACAACCTACCTTATTTTATTTATATTCCACCTTATTTCCTTTACACACCGCCTTATTTTATTTTACACCCCCGCCTTATTTTATTTACACCCTGGCCTTATTTTACTTACAACCTACCTTATTTTATTTACATTTCACCTTGTTTTTCTTACAAATGCCTTATTTTATTTACACCACCTTATTTTTACTTACAACCTACCTTATTTTATTTACATTTCACCTTGTTTCCTTTACACCACCTTATTTTATTTTTGCCTTATTTTACTTACAACCTACCTTATGTTATTTATATTCCACCTTATTTCCTTTACACACCGCCTTATTTTATTTACACCCCGCCTTATTTTACTTACAACCTACCTTATTTTATTTATATTCCACCTTATTTTTTTTTACACCGCCTTATTTTCTTTAGACACCGCCTTATATTATTTACACACAGTCTTATTTTATTTACATCCTACCTTATTTTATTCACATCCTACTTTATTTTATTTATATTCCACCTTATTTCCTTTACACACCGCCTTATTTTATTTACACCCCGCCTTATTTTATTTACACCCCGCCTTATTTTACTTACAACCTACCTTATTTTATTTATATTCCACCTTATTTCCTTTACACACCGCCTTATTTTATTTACACCCCGCCTTATTTTATTTACACCCCGCCTTATTTTACTTACAACCTACCTTATTTTATTTACATTTCACCTTGTTTCCTTTACAAACCGCCTTATTTTATTTACACACCACCTTATTTTACTTACAACCTACCTTATTTTATTTACATTTCACCTTGTTTCCTTTACACACCACCTTATTTTATTTACACCCCGCCTTATTTTACTTACAACCTACCTTATGTTATTTATATTCCACCTTATTTCCTTTACACACCGCCTTATTTTATTTACACCCCGCCTTATTTTACTTACAACCTACCTTATTTTATTTATATTCCACCTTATTTTCTTTACACACCGCCTTATTTTCTTTAGACACCGCCTTATATTATTTACACACAGTCTTATTTTATTTACATCCTACCTTATTTTATTCACATCCTACTTTATTTTATTTATATTCCACCTTATTTCCTTTACATACCGCCTTATTTTATTTACAACTCGCCTTATTTTATTTTACATTATTTTATTTACATTCCACCTTATTTCCTTTACACACCGATTCATTTTAATTGCACCCCGTTTTATTTTATTTTATTTACACCCTACTTTATTTTATTTACATCCCACCATATCTCCTTTACACACGCCTCATTTTATTTACACCCCTCCTTATTTTATTTAAATCCTACCTTATTTTATTTACATTCCGTCCTTATTTAACTTACACCCTACCGCAGTGCTTTACGATTGGTACGATTATTAGTATTCAAGTAATTTACTTCCAGGGATGGTTGTATTTTTTCAGGAATTAAAAAAATTAGCAGGTGAGATTCTGCTTTGAATGACGACAAGGCCCAAGAGGAAGAAGGTCTCATCACCAAAACCAAGCCAGTGCAAAAATTAAAATTTTTACGAAACGCTTTAACAGAGGAGAGAAGATATGACACCGAAATGTGAAGGCACATTTAAAGAGCGAAAGATGCCTTTCAAAAGCTAAGCAAAATATAAAGAACATTAGGAACATCACAATAAGTACAAAGTAAAGTGATTTAAAGTTAAGTGATTTAAGGTAAGAGAAATTTGGTTCGACAAAATGATGCTGACAATACTATATGTAGTATATTGCTGCTGGGCTCAAATGAAGTGACGAATACACACACACACACACACACACACACACGCACGCACACACACACACACACACACACACACACACATATATATATATATATATATCCCACGCAAACACGCATTTCCTTCTACTCAGGACACATGTACGTCCCGTATATTTTAGCCAACAGTTGCATTTCCTGTTTATGCTATCACCAATTCCGATTTCCACTCATACATTGATGCAGCGGAACTAAGGCCAAAGGTATTTCCTCAGCCGATATCCAGAGACACGATCCAAATATCATTTCTTTCTTGTCTCTTAACCACTTCTCGTCAGTTCCAGAGGAGTGAAGCATTGCTTTTACTGGAGGTTTTTCTTCTTTCAGTTGGACGTCAGTCATTTGATTCCAAAGAAATGTGATGTGTGGTAGCTGTTGTCAGAGAATTTTTTATAGAAAAGCAATCCAGGCATAAACGGTACAGCGTTATGTCAAACGTCGAGACTAAAAATTTATATTGCGCTTGTATGCTGTTAATAAAAATATAGTGGGGAAAAACCGGCTGAGACATGTGGGGAACAATCCACCTTCGCGTATTAGAGGGATATTCTAAACGTAGTTTATGTGTGTCACAAGGCCGAATGTATAGGGCGCCCAGTGAAGATCTATTGGAATAAGATTGCTAACCATTATACTACGTCAAGATGTCTAATGGCCGCGTATTATAAACATATGGCCCATAGAAAGAGATAAGAGTGAGTTTTTGCGTGTATGAGAGAAAGAAAGGGTAACAGTGATAGATAGATAGATAGATAGATAGATATAAACAGACTGAAATAGATAGATAGGCAGACAAATAGATACGAATAGAATTAGATAGATAGATAGATAGATAGATAGATATGAACAGACTGTGATTCATATATAAACAGGCCGAAACAGATAGATATGAGCAGACTAAAATAGATAGGTAGACAGACAGACACACAGACAGACAAATAGATATGAACAGACTTATTATTTCCTCACACCAATAAAATTATTTACTCTTAAAAAAATAACCTCCCCACATCCCCAAAATTACTTCCCCCTACCTCCAAAATAGTTTTCCACACTTCAAAATTACTTGCCTCTACCCACAAAATAACTTCCCCACACCCCAAAATTACTTTCACCACCCCAAAAATAACTCCCCCACATCTAAAAAATTGCTTTCTCTCACCCCCCAAAATAACTTCCACACTTCCAAAATTACTTTCCTCTACTTTCAAAATAATTTCCTTACACTCCAAAATTACTTTCCCCACCCTCAAAATAATTTCCCTACACCCCAAAATTACTTTCCTCTACTTCCAAAATAATTTCCTTACACTCCAAAATTACTTTCCCCACCCTCAAAATAACTTCCCTACACCCCAAAATTACTTTCCTCTACTCCCAAAATAATTTCCTTACACTCCAAAATTACTTTCCCCACCCTCAAAATAACTTCCCTACACCCCTAAAATTACTTTCCTCACTCCCAAAATAATTTCCTTACAATCTAAAAATTACTTTCCCAACCTCAAAATAACTTCCACAAAAATTACTTTCCTCTACTCCCAAAATAATTTCCTTACACTCCAAAATTACTTTCCCCACCCTCAAAATAACTTCCCTACACCCCAAAATTACTTTCCTCTACTCCCAAAACAACTTCCCCGCACCCAAAAGTTACTTTCCCGCACCCCACCAAAATAACTTCCCCACACCAAAAAAATTACTTCTCCCTACCACAAAAGTGACTTTACTCCCACTAAAAATTACCCCCACTACCAAAAATACTCCCCTAACCAAAAATTACTCCCTGGCCAAAATTTACCCACCACCGCCACAACCAAAAATTTTTTACCCCAATAACAACAAAAGAAAAGAAAATATTTCTCCCTTTTTTTTTAATTAGTGAATCATTCTTTGTAAATAAATCCAGGTCTATTATATGAACATGTTAAATGCATGGATAATCTTGTTAATGCTTATAAAAACTAGAAATAATTTTATTATAGAAAAATATAAAAAAATTTACTGTAGAAATGCATTGAAAATCAGAAAAGAATGCAATGTCAATGGCCAGAAATTAAACCAAGCATTTCATATCGATTACATTTAGTTCTGTTTTATCACTTAAGGTTTATTTTTAGTGGCTGTCCATATTGAGTTTATTTATTACTTTCATCTAATGACTTAAGTATTTGAGAAAAAACATATTAAAACAAAGCTTCACCCTCCCGTAGGATTCGAACTTGTGTCTTCCTTAACAGACGAAAATATCGCTAGATCCAACTCGGCCATGAAGGCTCTCACCGCACAAGCAATGCCGGATAGAGTCTTTATGCGCAAATTTCTTCAACGATACTCGAAACATTCACATCTGCTCAATTTGGTAATCTAATGAAAGAAAGAAATTTCTAAATAACTAATAGATTTTTATTTATTAATCCAACAGATTTTATCTCTTGAACGTCATTTTTTTCGGGGATAATCATATCTGAGTAGACTCTCTGTTTATTTATTGAATTGTGTATTTATTTATTTTCGTTTAGCGGCCTGAATATTCTAGCTTCTAAGGTTGTAGCAGGTTCGAATCCTACCGATGGGCAAATATTCTGGCCTGTAAATGAAAATAAATAAATATACTGTTTGATAAATAAACAGAGCGTCTACACAAATATGGTTGTCCGCTAAAAATAACGTGATCTGTCGGATAAATAAAAAATTCCATTACATATTTAGGAATTTGGTTCTGTATAGGATTCTGATTTTATTCAGAATATTCCAAGCTGTTTATCGCGAAATATTATTCCAGCGTCGTACCAAGCTTTCTCCTTTATTTCCGTCTTATTCTGTTTGCTTTCATACAAATAAACGCATATCTACTTTTTAACCTTATAGTTTTGTGCGTCTTTATGCGTTAGGGCTGTCTTCTACTTTCACTTTCATTTTCACTTTCAATATCGAATTTTTTTTTGTGTGTTTATAGCATATTTTGTTTTTTTGCTTTTGAAGTTATGTTGATAGAAATGTTTTTATTTCTACTTTCCGAGATTTGAAATTCATAAGCTTTTCCTCTGTGGAGTTGAAAGTTTGAATTTAACAAGCCGGACGCGTACCATTGCGTATCTTCAATGGTTTTCATCTTTTACACCGTATGTTAAATTGATGGCCTAAACTGCAGATATTTTGCCAACTATTTAGCGAAGATTGCTTCTAGTTTGTAGCACGGCGATATTTTTATTGTTACTGTTGAATGTTTTGCTAAATAGACCATCAACCATTGTTTTTAGCCTCTTTTTCATAATCAAATTTAATACATGCATTATTATTATTACTACTATTTTTTATTATTGGGAGAATTTTGACACCATGTGTATTCATTCATTGTTTGACCCTAATTCATTTAAATTCTTTTTTCTTTCTTTTCGTAACTTTAACACGTGTTGAGGACATTTTCTTTGATATACACTTCTCTTGCTTTTTTATATATTTTCTAACATATATCTTTTCCCACTTGTCTTTTCTTGACTTGTCTTTGACTTTTTTAACTTATATCTTTCTTTCATCCAGTTTTAAGTTTCTTTTCTCTCTTCTTGTATGTTTTCTATTTTTTTTTTTTTTTTTACTCTGTTTCTTCTCTTATCGTCTTCTTTTTTTTTACAAAGATTTTGGGTTTCTTTCTTCGTTTTCTTTCTTTATAACATTTCTCATTCGGATTCTTTTTCTTTTATCAAATTTTTATTTAATTTCTTTTTACTCTCTCTCCCTTTACTTTTCTCCTTCCATTCGTATTTATTTTTATTCCTTTTTCTTCTCTTTCACTTGATTTTCTCTTTCTTTCTTTTCCTTTCTTTTTTCTTTCTTTCTTTCTTTCTTTCTTTCTTTCTTTCTTTCTTCTTCGTACGACGTCTCTTCAGGACGAGGGCGATCATGGCTGTCAAAAAATATTTTTTTCTTTCTTTCTTTCTTTCTTTCTTTCTTTCTTTTTTCTTCGTACGACGTCTCTTCAGGACGAGGGGCGATCGCGGCTGTCAAAAAATATTTTTTCTTTTTTTTCCTTTTTTCTTTCTTTCTTTCTTCCCCTTCTCCTTTTCTTCTTCTTTTTCTTACCGTGTCTCTTTAGGAAGTGGGCGATCATGGCTCTCAACAATTCTTTCTTTCTTTCTTTTCTTTCTTTCTTTCTTTCTTCCCCCCCTCCTCCTCCTCCTCCTTCTTCTTCTTCTTCTTCTTCTTACCGTGTCTCTGCAGGACGTGAGCGATTATGGCTCTCAACAATTCTTTCTTTCTTTCTTTCTTTCTTCATCTTCTCCTCTTCTTTTCTTCCCCTTCATCTCCTCTGTTTCTTCTTCTTCTGGGCGTGTCTCTTCAAAACACTTCTTTCTTTTGCTCTCAACTTCTTTCTTTCTTTCTTTCTTTCTTCTTCTTCTTCTTCTTCTTCCACTCCTCCTCCTCTTATTCTTCTTACAGTGTCTTTTCAGGACGTGGGCGATCATGGTTCTTAACTGTTCTTTCTTTCTTTCTTTCTTTTTTTTCTTCTTCTTTTCCCCTCCTCCTCTACTTCTTCTTACCGTGTCTCTTCAGGACGTGGGCGATCATGGTTCATAACAATTCTTTCTTTTTTTCTTTCTTTCTCGCCGTTTTTTTCTTTTTCTCTTTCTTCTTCCTCTTCTTTCCCCCTGTTTTCCTTGTTTTTAATCTTTTTTCTACCTGTCTCTCTCTCTTTTATCTTATCCTACTCTTCACATACTTTCTCTTTTGTTATTGTTGCTGTTGTTGTATTTCTCTCCTTCCCCGTCTTCTCCTTTTTTTTTCTCTTCTCTTCCTTTTCTTCTTCAGGCTTCTTTTTTTTATCTTCTTCTTCATCATTATCACAGTCTTTCCTTAGGTTTTTCTGTCTCCCTTTTTGTCACATCATAATTCCTCTTCTTTTCCTTGTTTTTTCATTGTTATCTCTCTCTCCCTTTTACCATAGCTTACTCACTCTTTTTCTTCTTCTTCTTCTTCTTCTTCTTCTTCTTCATCTTTCCTTTCTTTCTTCATCATAATCATCGCCTTTCGTTTCTTCTTTTTCTCATTCTTCTCCCTTTTTGTCACATCATATTTCCTTTTTTTTCCTTATTTTTTCCTTCTCTCTCTGTTATACCTTAGATTATTCCCTCTTCTTTTTCTTCTTCTTCATCTTTTTTTCTCTTCATCATAATCCCCCACTTTCGTTTCTTCTTTTTCGCTTTCATATTTCCTCTTCTTTTCCTTCTTTTTATCTTTCTTTCTCTCTCTTTTAGCTTAGCTTACTCCCTCTTCGTCTTCAAATTCTTCTTCCTCCTCATTTGTCTTTTTCTTCTGCTTTTCCTTCTCATCGTCGTCGTCCTGTTCCTTATTTATCTTCTTCTTCTTCTTCTTCTTCTTCTTCTTCTTCTTCTTCTTCTTCTTCTTCTTCTTCTTCTTCTTCACAACGTCTCTGTCTGTCTTCCTCACTTCCTTTCTACGTCCCGGCATTTCCTGTAAACATTTCCACTATTCCCGCCTGCACATCCTTCACCGTAGTAACCTTTTCACAGCACTTGTTTACTCCGCGCAAATCGAATAATCCACCGACTTCTGCGAGCGTCGTAATCTGGTTAACGCTTCAAAAGCCGGACGTCGACCAAAACGACAATCCTAACACGGGCATATCGACGCTCAACAACACGAACGAGGAGAGGCGGCCATGGGCAGTGCACTTCAAGACAACACGGAAGGGAACTACTTATACTTAAGACTCTGTCCTCTACGTTTCCGTGAGTTCTTGACGCCATTGCCAGGTGTCGCTGTGCGCAGGCTCAAGAGGTTTCTTCAGAAAACTGGAAAGTCCCCAGCCGACATATTTTTTTTCTTTTGGAATGCTGGCTTTTCTGACCATTGAATAAAGTACGAAATCTGAACAGACGACAAGATTCTTAAATGAAAGATTTTCTTTTGTATAGCCTTACTTCCATCATATTTCTGTTATTTTTTCCCACAAATCTCGAGTCATTATTCGGTGACCATTAATTAACATGAATCGTAAATAACACCTTTTCTGTGTGATGTTCCCCTTCAGGACATGGGTGATCACGGCTCTCCACAACTACATATTAGCTTCAGTTTTAGCAATGTTTCTCTGTTTACTATTCTTCTCATTCTATTTTCGGTTAAGTATTTGCACAAGCAGTTAGGTACGTTTCTATCTATTTCCCTTTTGACTTCATTATTCCCTATGAGTGTAAAATTCTCCAAACCCTCTGTTCTCATTATGTGCCTTAGAAATTCTATCTCTTTCTGTATCTATCTATCTATCTATCTATCTATCTATCTATCTATCTCGTTTCAATTTTAATTAAAACTTATTACTCACATGCTAAGTCTATGGTATTCACGACATCCTTCTGTAGAACCATATCACTATTGTCTTCATTCTTCACATTACCATATTGCATGATCAAGATTACATAGCAAATCGACATTCGCGTCTTTCTTTCTACTTTTAACAAATTCTCTTAGATTTTGGAAAGCGTCTTTTGCTATTCCAGTACGTCAAATAGAGAAGATGGTGGTACAAGGTTCCACTATACTAAAATCAGAAGGCGCATTGGGATAGCGAAAGAGTCCTTCCAAAATCTAAGCAAAGTATTAAGAAACAGGAAAATTTCGTCAGAAAAAAAAAAAGAAAGAATATTGAACTCTTATTTAATATCAGTCCTATATGGCAGTGAATGCTGGACAATCTCCCCAGATGAAATCTGAAACTTCATTATGATAGAAAAAGATGCCTTCTGAAAGCTAAGCAAAGTATTAAGAGACCGAAAAATTTTGTCAGAAACAAACAAAAGAGTACTGAACTGTTACGTAATATCAGTCCTTCTATAGGATAGTTAATGTTGGACAATCTCACAGATGAAATCTGAGAGTTCATTATGATAGAAAAAGATGCCTTCCAAAAGCTAAGCAAAGTATTAAGAAAGATAAAAGAATTCGATAGCAAAAAAAAGAAAAGAGTTCTGAATTGTTATGCAATATTAGTCCTACTATATGGCATTGAATACTAGACAAACTCTTCACGGATGAAGTACTTTAAGCAACAGAAATATTTCGTTGGTTGATTTTGTTTAGCGGCCTATCAACACTTCTATGGGCCATTTAATGCTGAAATCTAAATATTTTGTAGGTAATTTTATGCTTTCAACTACAGATATTTTGTATTTAATTTTATACTTGCAGGGTAAAATGTACTTTTTTTTAGATATATAGTTTGTAGATCACAAAATGCATTGTTATATTTTTAGTGCTATTTTTACTATAAAATGTATTTTATACTTTATTAGTGTTGCAATGATAACTATTTTGTTATAAAAATTGTATTGTTGGTCATTTTATTATAGAAATGTACTTTTAATTTTTGTTTGGGGAGGGTTCACTATTTGGTCATAGCTGAGAGCATAAGATGTTCGACGGAACCGAACAAGGATGGACCTTGAAACAACCGCAGTTAAGAGGTGGTTCCACGCTCCTCAAAACCACCACTCTCATGATTAGAGTGATTGCTGCCGGATATCGTTTATCGTCATACCCAGGATGAACAGAAATATGGTTCTACAGAAGGATGCTGAGAGTATCCTGGACTGATTATGTGAGCGACTACAAACTTTTAGATAAAATGGAAACAAAAAAAGAAACTTATATTTAACACGAGGAAGAGACTTAATTTATAGGATAAATGATGAGAAAAGTAGGCATGGAAAACTTGATACTCACTGGGCAGATTGAAGACAAGAGGGTCTGTGGAAAACGATGTGTGATCTATCAAGGGATGTTGAGATAATGGGAAGCGGAATAGGAATTAGGAGAGATAACAAAAAGAGGAAACTTAATAAGAACCACAAAGGACGGAAGTTGTGGAGAGCCATGATCGTAAGCGTCTGAAGGAGGATGACACATAAGGATGACATTAAAAAAAAAATTACAAAAATCCTTGTCTAACAAATTCAAAAAATCATGTATAAAAAGAAGGATTTCTGTTGTGTGATCGCTAGCGTTATGAAGGAACCCGGCATCAGAGAAGAATATATTTGTTTTCCGATTAACTTTCATGGCCTAATTATTAAGGCATCGTCACAGAAAGACAGTCAATACAGGATAAGGCATTCGACTGCTCCGTCTCACATTGTCCGCTGACCTGAGATGGAACAAATACATTGAGTCAATAGCTTCGTCGACCGCTAGGAATGTTGGCTCCCTATGCCGCGCCAGGAAATTTTTCTCCCCGGAATCGATCATTCAAATCTACAAATCAACCATTCACCCTTGCATGGAGTATTGCTACCATATATGGTCTGGAGCCCCTTCTAATTGTCTCAAGGTCCTTGATAAAATCCAAAGACGGATATGCAATGTAATTGGCCCTGATCTGGCATCTCGTCTGCAGCCGCTCTCTCACAGACGTGCCGTTGCCTCTCTCTGTCTTTTTTACAAATATTTTCACGGTAACTGCTCCGATGAGCTGCATTCACTGGTTCCCAGACTTCATGAATTTAAGCGTTCTACTAGGCTGGCATCTCGCTATTACCTTTCACTGTCAAAACTATTAAATGTAGCCGTCTCTTCTACTCCAATAGCTTCATACCTCGCACCTCTCGCCAGTGGAACACCCTCCCCAGTTACTGCTTCCCTGAAGGCTATAATCTCCAACTATTCAAATATAATGTTAATCGACATCTCCAGTTACCTTGATCTACCCACTATCCCTCTCTTCATCCTTTCTTCTATCACTCCTATCTGCTCTCGCTCCAAATCTTCCGCAACCCCATGCATCCTAGTGGCTTCACGCCTTGCTTGGTGGTGCGTAATGTAATATATATATATATATATATATATATATATATATATATATATATATATATATATATATACAAATAGTCTGCTGAATGCTTTGAAGTATATATACAAATAGTCTGCACTCTGCTTAGAACAGCGCTTGCCGAAGTTTCAGAAATGTACCTTAAATAACAAGCGTCTATGCGTCTTGAGAGGACTTTTTCCAAATTACAATAGATATAGAAAGTCAGTGAGGAATATGTTTAATGAACGGCTTAATTAGGCTAGAGAACAGTGCTTTTGTGACATTGAGCAACCGGTTTAAAATGGTTCAACGATGAAGCATTCTGAGTTGGAATGGGTTTCGCAGCGAGAAAGGTGAGTTCACCAGAATTATTCCCTCTGTTGTGGCTTGAAAACAAAGTCTAAAATAGTCTACATTCATCTTAAGACGATAACTCAGTTATGGGAACTTGTTGAAAATTTCATGCTCCACATCTCCGTTTTTCGTCAAGGATACCGCAGAATTATTACGAGAATGTAACACTAATGTTGGAAGAGACAGTTGATTTATATATATATAATATAGTCTTAAGGCGTGCTATATTTATGGAATAAAGTGTTCAATATCAGAGATAGAGCGTGTAAATATAAAAGTGAACATAGAAGTCAAAACTTAGAGGCGACAGTCAGTTTCATGCTATATGCAATCGTCAAGCCTGACGATTGCATATAGCATAAACAGACTGTCGCCTCTAAGTGTTGACTTTATGTTCATATATATATATATATATATATATATATATATATAGCCTAATCCAACATAACATAAATCGGAGTCTTTTCTCATTTATATCTTGATCTTTGACAAAGTTTTAATAAAGTGAAATAGACTAAGATGTGTTTCCTAATTGCTCGTTTTCCTAGCACGGTGGAGTAATGGATAGCGGCTTGCATTGAGGAATCGAAGAGCCGAGTTCGAATTTCAGTCGAATCCATTACATTCACTTACGTACTAATACCCTTGGGAAAGGTGTGAATCTTTTTCGTCTCCTTCCATCTATGGGTAAATAGCAGGACGGACTGGGTTCTATAGCCTTTGATGGCAACTGGTCCAGGAGAAGGACAACTCTGAATTTAAAACCTGCGGAGGGCCGTTTGGGGACCTTGTGGCACGTAGTGCACCAGGTCTCTGTATTCGGCCCTTCAAAAAGTGTGGATGGTCCTGCACGAAACCTTCACCACTATAATCAAATCTCATGTGCTGGCATCGGGCTGTCGGTTTCCTAGGAACTGATCTGCTTGATTCTAGTAATAGAAAATATTAAAATTCATCCACAAAAAGGCTCAATGTATTTATTATAACAGATATATATATATATATATATATATATATATATATATATATATAGGGGTTGGACAAAATAATTGGAACACTTGTTACATTCAAAGAAAATTAATTTAATATGGAATTGGTCCTCTTTTAGCCTCACAGACAGCTTTAATACGTTTAGGAATGGAATCATGAAGCTTCTTGACTTCATCCAGAGGAATTTTCAGTCATTCTTCCATTAAAACCTTCTCCAGCTCTTTAGAACACGACGGTGGAGGATAGCGGCTCCTAACTTGTTGCTCCAAAATGCACCACAAATGTTCAATAATATTGATATCTTGAGATTAGGGAGGCCACTCCATGTGTTCTAGCTCACTTTCGTGCTCTTCATCCCAATTCTTAACCACTCGAGCGGTATTTATTGGAGCATTATCGTCTTGGAAGATGCAGTCACCATCAGGGAATAAAGTCTTGGCCATTGGATGAACATGATCTCCCAAAATGTTCAGGTAATCTTTGCTGTTGATTCTACCATGCAGGGCAACTATTGGACTGAGACATTTCCATGATATGGCGGCCCAAACTATCACTGATCCACCTCCATGCTTCACTGTTCGAAGAAGGGAGTCAGGGTTGTAAGCTTCTTTGGGCTGCCTCCACACAAACTCACCCTGAAGTTGGGAAAAGAAAAAAAAACTGGATTTGTTTGAGAATATGACTTGCTTCCATTGGTCTGCAGACAAGGCATTGTGATCTCTGCACCACTTCAACTTCTTTTGTGGAGTGGAGAGAAGAGATTTCCTCACAGCGGCTCTTCCATGATATGCAGCCTTATGGAGCTCACGATGAGCAGTTTTAGTAGAAACTGAACTATTCAGATGGTTATTCAACTCAGTACTCACTTTGGCCGCATTTGTCCGATGATTTTTGCCACATTGCGTTTCAGTGCACGTCAGTCCCTGTCAGTAAGTTTGCAAGTCCGGCCCGAATTGCTACAATTGCTAGAGGTCTTGCCCTGTTTCTCGAATTGCATCAGTGTTCTTCATATGGTAACTCTTCTGGGTTTCTACAACCACCATGGAAATTCTGATTTCAATAATAAATATGCTATTAAAACGCGTAAATTTCCGAAATAAGTTATTCCAAGAAAAATTTCGCTTGAAGATGGAACAGAGCTTACTTTAATTCAATTTAATTCAAATAATTATATTGAAGTTTTCGGCTCTTGTTTTAAAACATGAGACCTCTTATGTAGCGTGTTGGATTCATATTTTTAAATAAATAATTATATTTATGCTCTACTTTTGTATCGAGCACTATTTTTTTTTAAAATAATAACAAAAATACTAAAGAACTTTGGATTATTTACCTAACAAGTTCTTTACTATTTTCTATATATTTTTACACACACACACACACACACACACACACACACACACACACACACACATATATATATATATATATATATATATATATCACAATTGGTTTGAATGATATATATATATATATATATATATATATATATATATATATATAAAGAAATATACTCTTAAGGTGTGCTATATTTATGGGATAAAGTACTCAATACCAGAGATAGAGCGTATGTAAATATTTGTTTGCGTTTAGCATGAAGTAATTTGAATGTTGACTTCAATGTTATATATATATATATATATATATATATATATATATATATATATATATATATATATATATATTTATTCATTTAAACCAACGGTGATGAATTCAGCCGAGTTTTCTCTGATAATTAAAAATGTCGGATAAACTGTTCAAAGCGATTTTTGTTCAAGTACTTTCCACCCTTTCAGTCGTAATAGAGAATTGGATGGAGTCAATTAGACAAAATTCTGTTGGCCTCGTCTTGACATTTTTTGGAACGCGTGAATTCAAATTATTTCAAATATACGCCTATCATTTGAATGCCATCATGTGTAAAACAGATTTTTTTTCCAGATGTTCAACTGCACCGAAAAACGTATATGAAACAGTTAACGTTTAAACTGCAGAATAAATATGGCAAAAAAATATCAGACTTTTTTATACTTCAATGACTGATGGCGAACTAAATGATTGAGCGAGAAAATAACTCCCCAATACCTACCGTCGTGGCTGTAGCAACAACAAAAAAATACTTGTTACACTTATTGTTAACCTTGACACAGGCATACGCGCATATGCTTCAGTAGTGTTTATCTCCTTTTAAAATACAGAGGCAAAGGGATATTTAATTTTTGTTAGGGCGAACTAAATAATTGAGCAAGAGTTTGGACAAAACCACTCCCCAATAACGACCGTCCTGGCTGTAACAAAAGAAAAAAAAATCTTGTTACACTCATTGTCAACCTTGACACCGACATACGTGCATATGCTTCGCTAGTGTTTATCTCCTTTTAGAGTACAGAGGCTAAGGGACATTTAATTTTTGTTATCGTCCGGTTCAGATCGAAGTAATTATCGCAAATTGAATTTAGGATTTTCGACAAAATGAAAATACTTAATAAAAAACGAGAATTTTTTTTTTTTTTTACCTTGCTGATAGAAAACAAATTGAAGTTCATGTTTCAGTGTCTGGAGGGGAAAATAGTCTCCCGACGAAAGATGATTTAACGATAACTTAGAGGGATATTTTGGGCGTTGACTCAGAGGAGAAAATGTTCACTCACAGAAGACACGTGCAATCCTGTCTGTTGACAATAAATACAGATTAATATATAGTCTAGCTTATTTGAACACAGAGCCGCATTTGTCCCGGCAATAAATAAATAAAATATTAATTGTAAAACAGAAAAAAAAAAGGCTCGTATTCGTTCAGCTATCAATTCATAGATTGATTTTTAGATAAAAATATAAATGTAAATAGTATAAACAATGTGGAAAAAAAATCAACACTTCATTGTGACTGGCAATTTCACGCCTTAAGCGATCATCAGATCATACGTAACTCCTTTTTCTATTGGTCCACTACACAAGTTACAGGGGGATTATGGGAAAACTAGGATAACGTTTTCTCTTTTTTTTTTGCCTTTGAGGTTAATTTTCCTACGGAAAAAAACGCGTTACTCAGGAGTTTTCTCTCCATTTGACAATTCGATACCAATATTATTTTGTTATGTAATTATATATATATATATATATATATATATATATATATGTATGTATGTAACTTTATATATAATATTTACAAGAGAGTTAAATAAATTTGAGGCCACGCCGGGAAATTTTTTAAATTATCCCCAAAAGTAATTTTTTTTTAAGCATTTCACCCCAAGCAAGGCGGGAAGCCACTAAGACGCAAGGGGTCACATAAAATTTGGAGCAAGATCAGATAGGAGTGATAGAAGAAAGGATGAGGAGAAGGTTAGTGGATAGATCAAGGCAACTGGAGATGTCGATTGACATTACACTTGAATTAGCCTCTCAGGGAAACTGGAATAGGGAAGGAAGTTCCACAGGCGAGATGTGCGAGACATGAAGTTATTAAAGTAGAAGAGACGGCTACATTTAGGAGTTTCGACAGTGAAGGGGTGAGAGCGCGAATTGTTTTGTACTTTAATTAGGAGACAATTATTATACATGTTTAAAAAAGTGAGACATGATATTTCATTAGAAATTTTATGATGACAAAATTAAATTTTATTCTCGTCGAAATATCCTCCTTTAGTCTTGTTTACTGCAGCACAAATTTTCGGCATTCATTGCAAAAGTTTCTCAAAGACAAAAGTTTGATAATTAATTCCATTCTTATTTTTAATGAATCCATGAGCTTTTTAAATTTTTCACTCTTCAGTCAAGTTCATTCTGGGGGTTGCTTCAAGCTTTTTAGGGTATATATATATATATATATATATATATATATATATATATATATATATATTAAAGATATTTTTATGTTTAACATTCTTTTATAGATACAAGTATTTAAGTAAATGCTCTGTTTATAATAAACAGTATTAAGTAACATTTACCGGCCTGAATGTCCGAGA
Organism: Acanthosepion pharaonis; assembly: GCA_903632075.3. Taxonomy (NCBI): domain Eukaryota; kingdom Metazoa; phylum Mollusca; class Cephalopoda; order Sepiida; family Sepiidae; genus Acanthosepion; species Acanthosepion pharaonis. Next base: position 303,798 of record CAHIKZ030000072.1, read on the forward strand.
AATGTTTATAGAAAATATTCTTCCTTTGATAGGATTCGAACCTGCATCCTATACGGAACCGTCATTTACGCTGACGTTCCTTAACAGACTCGGCCACAAAGGAGCGTTCGGTTGGCAAAGGACAACAGGGGATCATCTTTTCAAGTGATCAATTCTTAAGACGTTTGGAAAGGGAGAAGCATTTCACCAATGAGTGTCAAAAAAGCAGCGAAAAATGACTTGAAAATGAAATCGTGCGTGAAACGTGTGAGGCACCTTGTTACTCCAGGACAGAAAGCTAGAAGGTTAGAGAGGGCGAAGATCATGTTGAATAAGTTGGGAAATAATCCCGGAATAATATATATATATATATATATATATATATATATATATATATATATATATATAGTTGGATTATATATATATATATAGTTGGATTATTTTCCAACTTATTCAACATGATCTATATATATATAGTTATTTTGCTTACTCGTATCGTTTTTTTTTCTTTGGGCTTTGGACTTGCATGCTAGACACTTATTTTCGGCTAACGTACATGTTCTTGGTTCTTTCTTTTTTAATACCTTTTTCCCCTTTGGTATTGGTTTGTTTATTCACAAATCAAGACACCGAAGGTTTTCGGAAGAGTATAATGTCTTATACTTATAAGATTTTATTATTACTACTACTACTACTACTAATATATATATATATATATATATATATATATAGATATATAAATTTCAATACTCCATGAGCTTCCGATCCTTAGCTATGATTAATTAATAATGAACATGTCATTTTCTTTTATGATCGATTTCGTCAGGATAATTCTGTTAAGCTTAGAGAGTAATTATATATTCTTATTACCCAAAGATTTGTCCTATAGTGTTATAAAAGCCTCGGAGAATTCTAGTAAGATATCTTTAATTATTTCTAAAATACAACGGTTCAGACCTTAATCTGACAATTGGATAATTTTGTGATTACACGATTTGGACACTTTTTCTCTCTCTCTCTCTCTCTCTCTCTTTCTCTCTATATATATCTATATATCTATTTTTAGTCACGTGGTCATGGTTATTTTTATATTCTGTTCCACCTTTACCTCATTGGTCAGTTGACCCTGACGATCCGTATAGGTGAAACCTAGGTAGGTTTACCTGGATCTTTAGGTTCATATTTACGTTTGCTCTACTTAGTGTATTGAGCACTTTATGTAGTTACTTTTGCTTTACTCGTTTTGGAGGTTTTTTTCTTTGAACTCTGAGCTTGAATTCTGGACGATTGTTTTTGCTTCAATTTCATGGTCTTAGTCCTTTCTTTTTTTTATCCCTTTTTTTCCCTTGGGCATTGGTTTTTTCAATTACTAGCCAAAATACCTAAGGTTTTTCCAAACGAGTATAACTATGTATATGTTTTAGTGGACTCAGCAGTTTTCAATCTACTTGTCTGAATCCTCTTCAAGAAGCGAGAGCAAGATCTAAAAGGTCAGCCAATCAAACAGTGACCTCGTCTCACAATCCTCACACTTGCTCCATATGTGGCCTCCTTTGTAAATCACTAGCGGGTCTTAAATGCCACTTAAGATTATCGCACAAACTTTCATAATAGTCCATTATATATATATATATAAAAAGCCAACAAAATGATAACACTATTTGTAATAAGAGTGATAATATTTATTATATATTAGCCTTTTGACTAAACTGAAGAACGAAGAGAAATATTTTTATGAAGGAATTTTCGGACTGGAATGTAATTTTAATCAACAATATAAATTTCAAATATCATTAACCGGCCTATTAAATCTACATATTATTAGAAGCACACGTGGCACACCATTCGTTTCGATGCATAATATCCTATGTTGATATCACAACTCGGGGTTTCATACAAACGTGCAATCTTCAGGTGCGAAAAAACCCATTGATTGTTAAAGGGTTAAGAAATTCGCGTTCTCGTGGTGATGATTTAAATTTGCGTGTTAAAACTTGTTTATTTCATTATCGATAGCAATAATATTATAATAAATTATTTAAAATTTATATCGTGAAGTTCGAAAGACGATGGACGTTTTTTATGTAAAATAAATTTTAATTTTTAATTTGTATATTTCTAATTCCTTGTCTTTCGAACTTTCCAAAACACTTGTTAACAGCGAAGAGTTATTGCGTATGATTGTTCATTAAACTTAGTATAATATACTATATATACATTATTTACATTATTCGGACTATTGTCCTCATCTTTGTCACCATAATTATTACAACGCTCCGGCCTTCTTCAGGTGGTTGGAATGTCAAACTTAACCCTTTATTTCCGCAAGGACACATGGCACAGTGGATACAGGCGTTGTTTAGATCCAGTGACAGGACCCGAAGAGCGTGAGTTCAATACCCGGTTAAGGCAGTGGAGAATTTTCAGAGGGAAATTAACAGGAGATAACTGATAACTGACATCCATGAAACATGGCATGTGGAACTAGAACAGTCTACCCCAATGAGCGAAATAAAGGGTTCAGTTCGACATTCCAACCACCTGAAGAAGACCGGAGCGTAAAACGACCGAAACGTAATAAATATGGCGACAAAGATGAAGACAATAGTCCGAATAATGTAAATAATGAACAAAAACCAAGTTGTAAATAATGTACATAATACCTCATCTCAGAAATATAGACATATATATATATATATATATATATTCTCTCGACTCTCCTGTCGAATTTGACGTATGAGGGGCAAGCAGATGAGTTCCTAGGAGTCAAAAGCCTGACACCAGCATATATGATTTGATTATACTGGTGAAGGTTTTGTGCAGAAGAATCCACACTTTTTGAAGGGCCGAATACAGAGATCTGGTGCACTACGTGCCACAAGGTCTCCAAACGACCCTCCGCAGGTTTTGAATTCAGTGTTGTCCTTCTAGACCAGCGGCCATCCAAGGCTATAGAACACAGCCTGTCCTGCTATTTACTTATAGCTGAAGGGAGAAGAAGAGGATTCATACCTTCCCCAAGGGTATTAGTACGTAATGGATTCGACTATTATGAGTTCGAACTTGGCTCTCCGATTCCTCAATCCAAGACACTAGACATATATATATATATATATATATATATATATATATATATATATATATATATATATATATTATATATATTCTCCAAAGGTATTTGTGTCTGTTTGTGGTACTTTCTCTGACCAATCCTAATTGTTTTATTAGCCTTAAAAAAGAATATTTTCTCCACAAATTTGGATTACTACTACACCCAAAAGACAATGGAAAACACAAGGAAAAATTAATTCCTTTTAATGACCATTCTTCGCTTGATTAAGGTCGCAAGACCCGAAAAATTAGTAGAAAAATATGGAAAATAAAATATATATTAAAAAAAATACATTATAGCCACAAACGTTTGCAGCTTCTCTGTTTTAAAATATACACTCTTCTCTTGTGAGGAAAACTATAATCTCTTCCTTGGAAAAGTTGGCATGAGGCTTGCTTGGTAACGTAATTGTTTGCTTTTCAATTCCGTTGATGAGTCCCAAATATAGGAAGAAACACCCGTCCAGTGCTTTCTGCATTTTGTTGAGGTTTCTTCTAGACTCGATAAATTAGTTATGATATATATATATATATATATATATATATATATATATATATGTGTGTGTGTGTGTGTGTGTGATTATATATATATATGTCTTTCGTTCATTTATTTAAATATTTTATTTATTTATTGGAATAAATACATATATAAATAAAATTTTCCTAAATGTTTATCCTAACTTGTATAAATAAAAGATTGCTGACCAAATACACCCAATTCTTACACGCACAAAAAATATCATACACGCACGCGCCCGCACACACACACACACGCACACACACACACATATATATACATGTTTAAACGGAACGCTGATCTTATAAAACTTTCAGTTATCTGTTTGGATAAGTCTTGTTCTTATGTCCATCGTCTTTGTCATGTTGTATTGATAATGTTAATCATATTTTATGAATATGTCCTGAATATGGCTTATTAGACCGAAACCTCCGACGTTGACATTATATTAACATTAAAACAGCATAATTGCATATAAGGATTTTTGTTTTTTTTTCCGTATATTTTTCTTCATATATATATATATATATATATATATATATATATATATATATATATATATATATGTGTGTGTGTGTGTGTGTGTGTGTGTATATATATGTATATATATATATGTAACTTTAACAGAATACTGTTCAACCTATATTATTATTATTCATCAGGGAATAAAACGATTGATAAGGAAAAATTATGTTTAAAAATTAATTTTGTTAGATAAAGTAAATTCTTTCTCTTTAAAAGTGTATCAACTTATATCACAATCATTATGTATTATTCCCAAATACGCATACATACACACACACACACACACACACACACACATATATATATATATATATATATATATATATATATATATATATATATATAAATATATACACGTAATATTATTAGAAATAATTATCTTTAGTTGTTTAAAAAATAAACAAAAAAAACTTGCATAACTCTTAAAAATATGTGGAAATAATTTTTTTAAAAATATTAACCAAATCCGGGGGAGGGGGGAGGGAGGATCAAAACCTTGAAAAAATTGGACGACAAAAAAATGAACTCTTTCCTATTTTTGGATCCAATGTGTTATCGCGATGAACATCGTTTGGCTATTATCGGCTCATCTCGGCAATTTCCGTGGATTTTTATTAGTCACTTTTCATTAATTACAAGCGATTAAAAAGCTGATCACAGTTATCTTTCCTTCATTTTTTGTGTAGCCGTCACTGAATCACTCCTGTACATAATAATAATAATAATAATAATAATAATAAGAAGAAGAAGAAGAAGAAGAAGAAGTGAATATTTGGAGCAGCCCAAATCAATATAATCCCAAGAAGAAAAAAATGATGGTTGAACCTCAACAAGAATGGAGAAATATAACCAAAAAGAATGTTAGGCAAGCTCTAACGAAATCCCAAAATTGGAAATCCCCAGGAAATGAGAAACTACGCAAGGTTTGGCTCTATCATCTGTCATCAATCCATAAAACCTTTTCACAAACTTTATCAATGTTAATAATTCCAGTAAAGTCCCAAAATGGATCACTAAAGTTATTACATATTTCCTACCCAAAATGGATGAAACAGACGATTCGAAAAATTATAGGTCAATAACATGTCTGCCCATCACATATAAATTGATCACGTCTGTCCTGATGAACTGTATTTACTCTTTTCTCCAAGAGAACAACATTCTTCCTCTGGAACAGCAGGGATATCTAAGAGGTCCATATTGTTGCAAAGATCAACTACTTATAAATAAAATGATGCTGGAAAATTACAGGAAAAGAGGCTGAAATCTCAGAACTGCTTGGATAAATTACTGTAAAGCCGTTCATTAAGTACCACTTGCTTAGATCCTTAAGGTTTTGGAAATGTAAAAAGTGGCTCCGGTGAAGATCACATTAAAGTTAATGTCACTTCCAATTGTTTGAATATCCGATGAGAAATCTTTCAAGGAGACTCCCTGTGATCATTTCTGTCTGTCCTTAAACCCCATTTCTCATGAACCGTTATAACTATTGTGGAAAAATTGGCGGTTCAAGTGGGAGGAGTAATATTTACCTGGGTCGTTGTTTTGGACGTTAAAAAGTGTTTTATTCTTTTTTCTAATTTTTTTTTATACTTATATGGTCTCGTGACTTGTTATCACGTGTACACTGAAGGGGTTATATAAAGGAAATATTTTTTCCTCATTTTTTTGTTTTACTTTTGTTATCTGACGGAGAAACTACGTTTCGGAAGTGGATATTTTTTCCGCAACTTAAGGTAAGTACTTTTGCTCATTTTCCCGGCCTGCACTGTCAGAGATATTTTTTTTTGTTGTTGTTGTCTTGGGTCGACATGTTCTCGATCCAAGAAAAAGAAAGTGTTTAAACTCCTCTTCTATGGAATGCAGCGTACCCAAATGAAGGGTACAGTAAGAAAAGAATACTACAGGTGTGTTCGTCTGGTGTTAAATATCGAATAGAATTCACAAGACAGAATATTAGCCATAAACACTTTGGCTGTTCATGTGGTGCAATACAGTTTCAACATTCTAAATTGGACCATAGCTGACATTATGGATGTCAAAACGAGAAAGCTTCTCACTTGCCACCATATGCATCATCGTAAGGCTGATGTTGATCGTCTGTGTGTTTCCAGATCCGAAGGAGGCAGAGGATTAGGCTTAAGCAATGAACTTTTTCTTGGACGACAAGCACGAAGTCCTCGATGAAAGTATCTACTGACTGTTCGTCGACACATTCAAACCTGATGTCTTTTATACCAGTGACAATGTTCTTTGTCATTAAGTGAGGATTCTTCGAGACATCTCTAACAATTTTCATTTTCATTCTCCCAGAAACTAACCATTTTCTACCAGTTCTTAATTCATTCTCAACACATTGCGTCTCATTCTACTTCTTGGTAATTCTACGAATTGATTTGACATTTAATTGTCAATCGAGGAACATTTAAATGCTTGGAAAGTGTTGCATATCCATCACCTTATTTGTACGCATCAACTGTCTTCATTTGGAGATTCTTGCCAAGTTCAGCCGTCTTCGCCATGGTGGTAGACCGAATGAGTTATTGTGGTACTCACATATTGTCTTCTTCATTACCTTTTAGAATGTTATTGAATCAAGTCAATACCATTTCATTTTCAAACGGTCTTTGTATTAAATGTCAGATTAAGAAAACAAATTACAATTGCCATAGAGAAATATTATTTTATAATTTCCATAAAGAAAGAGGGGAAGAATAATTTCGAACTGCCCCAGGTTTAGAAAAATCTATATGAATCTCATAGATCAAAACTTCTAAAAAATTCTCGAATTAAACAAAACTAAATACAGAATCAACTATGTATGGTAAATTCTTTAAGTATTTGCAAATATTCTTAGAAAACATGCAGATATTCAGTGGGGGCTAATAATTCTGTCGATAACTGTTAGGTTGAGATTAAAGAGTTTATTCTTTCTGCGCATGAGCAGAGTCTGCGTATATACAACTACCAAGTTATTGTCTTGCATAATAGTACACGCGCCAAAATGTAGTTTTTGTGACCAATACATTGAAAGTATTGATCACCTTATCCCAGGAGGTTCAATACTCATGCCCGATGAGTGCAAAACCGTCATGACAGAGTAGGTCGATATCTGAATTGGAAGATCTGTCGTCAGTACGAGATAAAACAGCTGCAAACTGGTATGAACATCGTGCTGAATCAGTAGTTGAGGGAACAGATATTACCATCCTCTGGGATGTTTCTATCAACACAGACCGAACAATACAAGTAAATTCCCCAGACATTATTATCAAAGACAGGAAAGGAAAAAAAATTGCCCACGGATTGACAAAAAAAATCTCTACGAAGGTTTTTGGAAAAACTAAGCAAATAAAAAACCTGGAAAAAAAAAGGAAATTTTGGCACAGTAAAACTAAAACTTAACGTGTTGTGGTTGAAGTTCCGGGTCTTATAATAATAAAAAAAAACAAAAAAAACTCAAAAGCAAATCGAAAAAATTCCTGTGTACCATTCTCTCCAAGCAATCTAAAAAGATATTTCTAACAAGCACAGCCAATATCATGCGAAGAGCTTTGTCTATTTAAATTTTTGTTAAGAACTGCCTTTTGGTTAATTAAATGACACAACAACAAAATCAAACCCTTCCTTTCCTCCAGAACCTAGTCGGCTATGATCCAGTATAATGATTAAAATAATGTTTTTAATAATAATAATAATAATAATAATAATAATAATATCAGAATGTTCAGAACTAGCAAAAAATGAATATACCCACAGTCATAAAAAGCTATGGACATATGTGCACTGGAAGATATGCAAGAAGCACAAAATCGAAACCACTGAGAGATGGTATGAGCACCAACCAGATACATTTACCCAAAATAACGATGTAACTATCCTCTGGGACATGCCAATTCAAACTGACAGGGAAATAAAAGCCAACAGACCTGATATTATCATAAAAGACAAGAAATTCAGGAAGTTCATGCTTATTGACATACTATCTGAGAGAAACACCGCCATGATAATTGTTGAGAAATTGTCCAAATCAAAGACCTGGAGATCGAGATTAACAGGATGTGGGGAATGAAGACTAACACTGTACAAATAGTAATCGGAGCTCTGAGCTTCGTGAGAAAAGGAATGAGCAATTTTACTAACAGTGTCCCAACATACAGGTTGGAAAATCTAGAAAATCCCATACAGGTTATCCAGAAGATCACCCCAGGTTCAACAGGAAATATCCCATATACTAAGAAAAGTGCTATCATAATAAAATAAACAATTATTCTGGACCTGGCTGTACAGGCAAAACAGCAACCATAGTTTGACCAGGTTCAACAGGACATAAAGCAAGAAACATAACAAACACAAATAATAATAATAATAATAATAATAATAATAATGGATAATGCAAAATGGAAAATAAGCAAACATAATGCCCGGTTAAGAAATAGAAGATGTCACCATATTTTGGATCCACACAGACAGTACAGGATACAAAACAGCAAGAAAAATAATATACTAACAAATAATAATAGCAATAAGGAATAATAAAACTATCAAAATAAAAATAATAAGAAAAAAAAAGTGGAAATTGAAAACAAGAATAAAAGTTGGAACAAAACAACACATTGAAAGAATCCCTGGAAACCCCAGCTTAAGAGACATACAGCGAATAATAATAAGGAGAAAAACTAAATTGAGATAAAAAAAAAAAAAAAAAAAAAAAAAAAAAATTAACATGAAATGTGGAAAAAAATAAATTAAAGGTCATTAAAAACACTTTGCTATCCAAATTAATAAGCATTAGTTTCAACCTAATAAATGTTCAAATGAGAAAAGGAATGGACAATTTCCCAAACAACATACATACAATTAAATACACCACCCTAAAGCCGTATATATCTGCCAATTAAATGACAATTCTCCTATAGGGCCTAAGGACCATAGTTTGACCTGGTTCTACAGGACATAACAAAACAAATAAAACATAACACAACACAAATATATAATAAAAATAATAATAATAATAATGAAAAATAAATAATCGAAAAAATAATAATAAAAATAATCAGGATGTTCAAATATTACATACATACAATTAAATAAATGAATATGCCAAAAATCGTCACGATAGAGTGGGGCAATACTTACAATGGACATGTGCAAACACTTTGGAAAATGTGTAAGCAAACACTGGTATGAACATCGGCCAGCGCCGGTTACAGAAATAGAAGATGTCACCATTCTATGGGATTATACCATCCACACAGACAGAAAAATTGAAGCAAATAGGCCGGACATCATTGTCAAAAACCAGAAAGAAAAACTTGCCTACTAATTGATATGGCTTGTCCAGCGGATTGTAACATAGCAACCAAGGAATTTGAAAACTATCAAAATACAAAGACCTGGAAATTAAAATAGAAAAAATGTGGAAATTGAAAACAAGAATAATACCAGTGGTAATAGGTGCACTTGGAATTATAAAAATGGAACAAAACAACACATTGAAAGAATCCCTGAAAACCCCAGCTTAAGAGACATACAGAAAATTGTCTTATTAAGTACAGCACACACACTAAGGAGAACTTTGTCTATGTAACGCTAGCAACTTCATCGGAGATAAAAAAAAAAAAAAAAAAAAAAAAAATTAACATGAAATGTGGCCATAACAACACACCACGACCTGCCTTAGGTCTTTCCGCAGACTTGGTAGGTAGTGTGTCCATAGCAGAAATCGAATGATGATGATGATGACAATAATAATAATAATGATTTTAAAAATTTTTATATTTTTTAAAACCTTTAAATTTTACATTGAGAAAATTACAATAAAACATCGTATACCATTGCTTCATAAGTTTTTTGTTTGTTACTGCAAATAGTTTGCAAAAGGTGATCGCTGTTTTTTTTTTAAGAGGTAAACTTGCAAGATTTCTGGCAGAAAACGAAAACCATTCTATGGAAAATAATAATAATAATAATAATAATAATAATAATAATAGACTAATTGAATGGATTCCTGGAAGTCCATGCCTCAAGGAGATACAAAAAATTGTTCTGACAAGTACAGCCCACACTTTACGAAGGGCTTTATCCATGTAACCTTTTTTCTTTTTTTGTCAGTGGAAAGTGTCATGATGCCATTTCTAACCTTAGGTCCCTGGGCGGGACCGGAAAGAAATGTAAACGCCAGAAATCAAAGAAAATTAAAATAATAATATCAATTCCGAAGACAAATTTTATAAACCTGGGTCACCAATTGTAACAGCAAACGACGCATCTACTATATACTAGGACATGCCAATCCAAACTGATCAAGAAATTAAGGCTTTTTGTTTAAATTGTTTTTAAAACTTTATTTCTGCTCACGTGTTCGGTGCAAGGTTTTCCCAGCATCATTCTGTGGAACTTCCTTTCTGTTGCTTGAAGTCTCTTTATTTGTGAAAAGATGGTCCAAAATTCACTGCCATATAGGAAGTGGGTATGACATAACTGTTCAGACAATGCTACAAAAGAACCTGAAAACTAGAGTCATAATTAAATAGCCTAGTCAAAGGTCAACCCCTATATGGCTGCCACGCATAGTATAACTCGTTCAAAAATGCCTACGCCATCTGAATACAACCATTTCCTATAGATCTATAGTTGAAAATGGTTTCTAACAAATTCCTTCTACAACTTTTAATGAAAATGATACTTTATGAAACTATCCAGACTACGCAACCCTAAAGAAAGCTCATAGCAAAAGAACTGAAGCCACAGGTATCAAATTGATTGACACATGTTCGAGCCCTGGTGTAGATCACATTTTATTTCTTAAAGACTCTCGAAAAACCCCAAGAAATTATATATATATATATATCTTTTGAACATAAAAATAAATTTTTTTAGACAAATTCGGTCGTATATTAATATCTTTTCGTGTTATTATTTCAATTAGAATCCTTGAATAGTTTCGGAAAGCATGGCCACCACCAGGGGAAAACTTCTGCTTGCTGGTAGCAGTGAACTACAGAAATGATTGACTTGATGGAGAAAATAATCTGTAGTTTTCATTTGTTTTTTTTATTTTTTTAACATGAATTTTGGTCAGACCTTGTATTGGTCAAACAGTCACTTTTAAGTTGTTATTTAAGATAAGAGCTGGATAGATTCATGCTGCTCTGAATTCCTTTGGTCATTTTGATAGTTTTATTGGTTCCTGGAAAGGGGATGTGTCTCTGTTAAGTGTGTGTGTTATTTGGTTCTTAGGGAGTGAGTGAGTATGATATGTATAAGTGTGTATATTACAATGGGTGTATGTTATCATTTGGCTCATTAAGGAGAGAGTAAGTATGATGTATGTAAGTGTGTATATTATTATGGGTGTATATATAAGTATGAGGCCTCAACAACTCCGCAAGCATGTCTGTCTTGTGTCGGTGAGAAATGTGGGTAGAGCCTGATTGTGGTTTTCGGGGTCATATATTAATTCCATTTATGTTGTTACTGGAAACATATATATGTGTGTGTGTGTGCAAATATATTGATGAAGTAGGAAAGATCAGTTAGAGTGATAATTCGAAGTTCTTTAGTATTTATGTTTTTATTTAAAAAATACAGTGCTCTATACACAGGTATAGCCTAGATTATAAATACTTTTTTAAAACAAAATATGATTCCATCGCTAAACAGGAATTACCATGTTTCAAAAACAGAAGCTAAAAACTTCCAATTAAATTATAGAAATTAAATTAAATTAAAGGACCTAGTACTGTTTCATTTTCAAGCGAACTTTGAAGAATTTTACGGTTTGAATCAAAATATATCAGGATAGCAGCCGTTGATGTGGTGATAACTTATGTCACAGATTTTTAATATTGAATCTTAAAAATAGTTAAGTTAACAGAAATAAATTGGATAAAGAAAGAAGAAATTTATAATTATGAAAATTACTTAAAGTATGATAAAATGGGAAAAGAAAACGGGGTAAAAATAAAATGGAGGGGGAATCCATAATGATCAAATTGGGGTAATTAAAAGGATCAAGAATCCAAGGTAAGAAAAAAGTGATATATATTAGAAAAAAAAAGTCGAAAAGAATAATTAAAATCGTGTTAGAAGTGTGAGATATTATATATATATATATATATATATATATATATATATATATATATATATATATATATATATAATATATATATAATATATATTAATATATATATCATACCATAATATATACTATAATATAGACTAATATATATAACACTATAATATATACTAACATATATAATATTATATATACTATAATATATACTAATATATATATAATACATTAATATATACTATATAATATATATATATATATATATATGATACTATAATATATACTAATAGAAATATAAACTATAATATATACTATAATATATACTAATAGAAATATAATATATATATATATATATATATATATATATATATATATATATATATATATATATTACTATAATATATACTAATAAGCCTGTTTCATAACATTGAGCACGGTATGTATAACACTTGAAAATTAAATATTTAATACGTAAAAACTATCGTGCATTCATGTGTGTTTTTATCATACACGCACACACACACATTTATATATATTCATTTTTTTTTTAATAAAGTGTTGGTAGGTCTTTGAAAAGAATCAACTGAGGATACCGGACGGATGAAACCAAAGTAGCGGATTCAACTGATCTCCTAATTTTTAAAGTTAAAAGCTCTACATGTTATTTTTACTTTTATTTTATTATTTACACGTGTATTGAGCACTTTTTTATACTGCTGGCCCCTAGTCTGATTCAACTCTGACCATTAACCTTTTATGTATTATATATATATATATATATATATATATATATATATATATATATATATAAATGTGTGTGTGTGTGTGTGTGTTAAACGTATCATGGATATTGTTCAAGATTGTGACTCCAGGTATTTTTGAACCCACTAATTTGTCGTATAGAAATTTATGTGCATTATTTTTTGCCTGTTGCTTCAATGCGATATGTCCGTGTGTGTTAACATTTAATACGCTTCAATATGTGAAAGACAAATAGAGTTAGTAAAAAAAAATGATGGAAATATTTCAGAAAGCAATTAAAATACGCGACCCATCGAAAATCTGATGTTCGGCCATTCGAATAAATGTTTTGGAGTGAATCAGGACGAAAACATTTCTACACTGTTACACTTGTACACACACACTCACGCACATAATATATATATATATATATATATATATATATATATATATATATATATATATATATATATATATATATATATATATATATATATATATATATATAACGTAGTAGAGTAATGGAAAGCGCCTTTGGATTGAGGAATCTGAGAATTGAGTTCGAATCCTCTTGTGAAAGGTGTGAATACACTTCTTCTCCCTTCGGCTATGGGTAAATAGCAGGACAGACTGGGTTCTATAGCCTTGGATGGCAAGTGGTGTAGGAGAAGGACAACTCTGAATTCAAACCCGGAGTGGAGTCCCTATGGCGGATGTGCTACCTTCCGGCAATTCCTGCAGCCGCACTGGTACCAAACTGTATTGGTTTATCCTTTACTTTTTACTCTGCTAGCAAGGCCGAGAGGGGGAACTAGGTGTCTGGGCAGTACTAGTTCTCCATATATCCCACCCAGGCTCGTAGCGCACTGCGCTACTCTATTGTCTCTCGAGACGAACGGGTGCCGGTGGATATATGATTGGATTATATATATATATATATATATATATGATATGAAAAATTTGGCAATCCGTATGAGTAGTCCCAAAGAGGATGAAATCCTGAGAGCTCAATGTAAATCCAGAGCTAATAATTTAAAGAAAATCAGACCGCTTTAAGGTTCCATTATAATAATTTATTTCACCAGAGCCCTTTTAACACTTCCAAAAAATGAAACGAAAGATGAAATGAAAATTCACACGGTAGAATTAAGTTTATGTAATTTAACAGAGAGGGTAGCGAGGAGTGGTGTGAGAGACATGATCTAGTGCAGAGCGGGTTTATTTTAATATTTCTTTCAATCATACTTAGTATTGTAGGGGAGGGACCAGACCTTGTCCTATTTAAACGGTTAACTTAACGGAAGTGATATATTGAAATGGGATGGAAGAAGAGAGAAAAAGAAAAAGAAAAAAGAAAGAAGGGGAAGTAAAGAGACAGAAGCTGTAATTAGGTTTTACGTAGGAAAAAAAGGGGTGGTATATTTTTAGCTATTTATTTAGAAAAATAGATTTTAATGTTTGATAGTAATTAAAATGTTCGAATTAATTTGATGCTTGCTAGCAATTTAAATATTTAACTCTTTTACAAATAATTTAGGGATTTAATATAACTTAAGTCCTGTATTTATTAACACATTCATAGAGAAAACATTGAAAGAATATTTAAAAAATATAACAGTTTACTGATAGTAATCCTTAAATATTGTAAATGACTGTAAAGGTAACATCTTTATCAGTTTGAATCTAATTCATGGATGTAATTTGTAACTATTTTTAGATGGGTAATCTTTCTTACTTAAAGTTTAAGGTTTCAAATATATATATATATATATATATGAAGAAAAATATACGGAAAAAAACAAACAAAAATCCTAATATGCAATTATGCTATTCAACAAGAATAGGAATACGTTTTCACAACATCGCCCACGTGACGCCGACATGATCGTATTGTGAAATGGAACGCTGATCTTGAAACATTTCAGTTGTCTGTTTTGATTAGTCATACTCTTATGGCCATCGTCTTTTCATGTTGAATTAAATATAGTCTAATGTTAATTATGTTTTATGAGTATGTCCTGAAGATGGTCGACTAGACCGAAACGTCCGACGTTGACATTATATTAACATTAAAACAGCATAATTGCTGGAAGCACGGTGGAGTAGTGGATAGCAGCTCGGATTGAGGAATCGGAGAGCTGAGCTCGAATTCCGTTCAAATATTACGTGCTAATAACCTTGGTAAAGCTATAAATCCTCTACTTATCTTATAACTATGGGTAAACAGCAGTCTAGGAGAAAGAGAATTGAAAACCTGGAGAGGTTTCGTTTAGGGACCTCGTGCCAAGTCTCTGTATTCGGCCCTTCTCCCGTAGACTTGCCTTTCACCTGGGCTTTGTTGACGTTTCAAATCTACACATGCTTACGAAAGACGCTGGCAGTTTCAAAATTTATATATATATATATCTTATGTGTATTTAGGCAGAAAATGCTTTTTAATGCTTTTTTGAAGACAACAGAGATTTTGTGACGATTAATTTCAAAATTACGAATAATCCTTCTCAGACAAGAAGGAAATTCCCTCAGAAATTGTCCGAAATTTACTTCGGAAGAAAAGTAAAAGAAATATGGTCCAAGCTTTCAATTTACTTAAGATCTCATCAGGGAAGGTATAGACAATTGGTGAACATACAGCAGTAAACGACATCCCTTCCCAAATCGAATCCGTAGGCCTCGACCACGGTGATGGAAAGCGGCCGTATCTTCTCTCCTGTCGTCGTAGTGCCGGCCGCTTTCCACGGCATGCAGCAATAAACGACATCATCCGAAGAGGTTTGGATGCAGCTGGGTTCCCTTCTCAAATCGAATCTGTAGGCCTCAACCGTGGTGAGGCAAGCGGCCTGATGGGATTAGCATTTTACCTTTTAATGCGGGAAAATTGTTGATTTGGGATACGACCTGTGCCGATAGATTTACGACCGGTAATTAGATCAGGTCCACGGTTGAGCTGGGGTCTGTCACATGGGACGCGGAGATAAAAAAAAAATAGTTAAATATTTTTCTCTTGCTGATGGATTTTTTTTACTCCTGTTGCAGTGGAGACTTCAGGTTTATTGGCCCTCGTTCGATGGCGTTCCTTCGAAGGATTGGCGCGATTGCGTCTCGATTAAGGGACAACTCTCGCGAAACGGAATGTCTCTTGCAGCGTGTCTCACTGGCGATGGTTCGAGGTAATGCTTTCACCATCATTGCGGCTGGCAGAGGATGGCAAAAAAATAAATAAATAAATAACATTATTCGGACAATTGTCCTCATCTTTGTCGCCATATTTATGACAACGTTTCGGCCGTTGTACGCTCCGGCCTTCTTCAGGTGGTTGGAACAGAACCCTTTATTTCGATCACTGGGGTAGACTGTTCTAGTTCCACGTGCCATGTTTGATGGATGTCAGTTATCAGTTATCTCCTGTTAATTTCCCTCTGAAAGTTCTCCACTGCCTTAACCGGGTATTGAACTCAGACTCTTTGGATCCTGTCACTGGATCTAACTGACGCCATTATCCACTGTGCCATGTGTCCTTGGTATAGCGTACAACGGCTGAAACGTTATCATAAATATGGCGACAAAGATTAGGACAATAGTCCGAATAATGTAAATAATACTTCATCTCAGAAATATAAACAGACTATAAATAAATAAATAAATAAAAACATTTGTTGATATTTATTGTATAAAGTATACAATTTTGGCATAAGGCCGCGGACGGGAAATAGGTTAAAGCTGGCCTTCACTGACTATCCTATACCTAGCTAATCCGATTCACGACCCATTCACTCATTACAATTGGCACATTCACCACAAGAACTCATCCATCACCAATCGATCCTCTATATACCATAATACCGCATACTCTCAGGGGGCCCTACAAAACACACACCATGATTTTAAAAATTTTATGATTATACTACAATAGTATAAAAATTTAAACATGATAATGTTTTTGTTAATAGATATTTACAGGTACAAAAAAAAACGTTATTTCGCTTCGTGTTTACTATTTGACAATTTGTTTTATTATTTATCTTTCAAATTTTTTTAAACAACAACAATAATAATAATAATAATAGTAATAATAATAATAATAAAATTTTCTCTTATATTTTATAATGATTTATACTTTGTAGCAATATATTGCACATTGATGACGAACTGTTTACTCCGACATCCAGTGTATGTTCTATGCGTGTTGGTGGCAGTGGGTAGAAGTAGTACTTTTGTTACTTGGCTGCTGCACTTATTATTAAGATGGACGGGCAACACTGGTCTTCGCCCATCCCCTAAATCTCTACACGCCAAACCCTGTAAACCGCTTTATGAGGCGGGCTAAATCACGTGAAATTACCATCGAAAGGCGCTGCACTGTGCTCTGCTAGTACCGGAGAGGTATAACTCCGTGATAATAAAACCTGAGGTGAGTTGTTCGTTGTGTTTGTGGTAAATATTTGCACCAACTCCTTGTTATCAGCATTTCCAATAAGTGTGGCTGGTTCTACACAAGCCATTCACCACTCTAAACAAATCTTCTGTGTGGATAGTCTTCAGTTCAGTTCTGTATTTCTTCTTTGCTACTCCACCTGAGCAACAAGTACACTGGCGAGAGAGTAAGTGTTGTTCCCGGCCGTTCTTTGGTTATGATCTAAGTCGAGATTCCCAACCTCCCCACTTTGTTTTGACCCCCCTTTCATCTCGACTGGGTCAATTTTATATTTTCCCATTCCAGCCTAATATTTTATACTTTTTCCCACTCCCTTAGCGAGAGCGTCTCTTGATTTTGTCCCCTGGGCAGAATACAGCGGTCTCTCTGTTTTATGGGTTGGACGGTCCCTACTAACATCAATTATGTTTAGTTTGTATTTGTGTTTATTTTAAGTTTATTATTGGGTTCATTTCCCTCCCCTCTCATTTTATCATTATTAGAATTGTATATATATATCATCATTAAAATTTTTATGGCATGGGGCGCGATTTTGGTAGGTCTCCCTTGAGAGCACGTGGTATTATGGTGGTTGAAGGATTGTTTGGTGATGGACGAGTCCTTTTGGGTCGCGAATCTGATTAGCTAGGTATAAGATAGTTAGTGTTGACTAGCCTCTACCCCTCCCCTTTATTGGCCTCGTGCCACAATTTGTACTTTTTGTATAAATAAATACCAGAGAGTTAAGGCAACGGAGACAGGTACAGGATTAATTGAAAGACACTCATACGTCGATAACGACGGGAGAGTCCATCATTGATAGATATTTTGTTCAAATAAAAACATTGTTTCGTGGAACTAGTGAGTATAGTGACGTAAGCGACGTGTGACGTAAGCGACGTGTGACGTAAGCGAGGTGTGACGGAAGCAATTGTGACGTAACGAATTGTGACGTTTTTTATATACATTTGAGAATTCAGGTTTGTATTTCCAGTAGACAGTATGTAAGCAAATATATGGATATAGATCCGACATTATGAAGAAAAATACAGAAAAAACAAACAAAAATCTTAATATGCAATTATGCTGTATTAATGTTAATATAAAGTCGACGTCGGACGTTTCGATCTATTTAAAACCATCTTCATGGACATTTTCATTTAAACATAATTAACATTAGAACATATAAAAATTCAACACGAAAAGACGATGGACATAAGAGCACAACTAATCCAAACAGATAACTGAAATTTTTTATATAAGATCAGCGTTCCGTTTAAATATGATCACGTCGTCGTCACGTGGGCGATGTTGTGAAAACGTATTCGAAGATGATTTC
>CAHIKZ030000072.1:327500-335000 GCA_903632075.3 Acanthosepion pharaonis
TCTTTCGATCAATTTTTTCTCTTCGTTCTTTCTTTTCTTTCTCCTTTTCTTTCGATCAATTTTCTTCTCTTCTCTTTCTTTCTTTCTTTCTTTCTTTCTTTCTCCTTTTCTTTCGATCAATTTTCTTCTCTTCTCTTTCTTTCTTTCTTTCTCCTTTTCTTTCGATCAATTTTCTTCTCTTTCTTTCTTTCTTTCTCCTTTTCTTTCGATCAATTTTCTTCTCTTCTCTTTCTTTCTTTCTTTCTCCTTTTCTTTCGATGTTTTTCTTCTCTTTCTTTTCTTTCTTTCTCCTTTTCTTTCTCCTTTTTTCTTCTCTTTCTGTCTTTTTCTTTCTTTCTTTTCCTTTTCTTTCGATCACTTTTCTTCGCTTCTCTTTCTTTCTTTCTTTTATCATTCGTTTTCTTTTTAAGTATAATAATTTCATTCTCTCTTACGTTCTCTTTCAAAAATATGTTTGCTTCAATATAAGCCTCTTTCTCTTTAACACACAAACGATATGAAATTGCATCAGCAAATAAATATATATATATATATATAAACATATATATATATATGTGTGTGTGTGTGTGTGCCTACAATTTCAATGAATTTCTTGTGCCTAGTCTGGCTCGTCAGTTCATCGCCACCGCATTTTCCTCGGTACGCTTTTCTCTGTCTCTCTCTTCTCCCCACCCGAATCCACCAACAACCCCGAACTAGTAACGGTCATTCTTTCAGGGTTTGAGGTAACGGAGCGCGTGGCATTGGTGAAGGGCGGCTTTGGTTTCTCCTCGGCTGACAACTACCAAGGGAAATCAGAGAAATGAATCCGACACTGAGAGAAAAGGACGCTCAACAATCAGCATAATTGGTAAAATGTAAAGATCCAATGCCAAGAGCTCACTCGTGAGTGAGAGAGAGCCGGGGTTTGTGGCGCTGTGGACTCTGGCTGACTGGCTTGGCTAGTTGTGTAGTGAAGGTTTAGGTTTTTAGTTGTGAATAACATGGGGGTATGCACTCGGTGGGTTGGTAGGTTAGAGCATAGCCCTGGAAAAGAAAGGAGGTTTTATGTGGTTATAATAGTGGTGATGGTGGAAGGTGGCAGAGGAAGATGGAGGGTGGATTCCTATGGTTTTTTTTTTTTGAAGATGTTGGACCTACGATGATGATGACCTTTGTCATGTTGGCATTTACGATCGTCGTGCTGATGGTGACGAACGTAGATGGTCCTGTCAGTGGTCACAATATCATATCAGGGTTGGGTGCAATTGCAAGTTGTACGAACTGTGTGGGTAGGTTCCGGGTATTGTTCACAGGGACAGTAGCACTGAGATAATGGAACTCCGGAAGGCACTTATTCAGGAAATGGTTTTAAAGACATATTCTCCAGCAGAATAAAAGTTACTGAAAGATGCTTAGTTAGGGGAAGGGGTCGCGGCTCATTAAAGAATGACACGTATTTTTAACCGTTACACACTGATTCGAACCGAGTATAACATACAAACTGTAAACGAAATGATATGTTAATTATAATTAATTTATTATCATTAAGTTAAGGCAAACACAGTCTTATGTATTTGACATTTAACTTGTTCGCGGCGTGAATAAAAGTAAACAACATTCCATTATCATATTTTTGTATTATTATTCGTTTTAAAAAGCGACATTCACACCAACTGTTTGTATAGTACCCACAAATTAATTAGATAGATAAAATAAGCAGGGTTAATGAATTAGATAGATAGATAGATAGATAGATAGATAGATAGATAGATAGATAGATAGATAGATAAATTATCCTGAATTACTCTGCTAGCTACCTAGTTCGATAGATAGAAAATAGAATACAATACAATAGATAGATAGATTATCTTGAATTACTCTGCTAGCTACCTAGTTTGATAGATACAAAATAGAATAGAATACAATACAATAGATAGATAGATAGATAGATTATCCTGAATTCCTCAGATAGATAGATATGCAGATAGATAGATAGATAGATAGATAGATTATCCTGAATTCCTCAGATAGATAGGTAGATAGATAGATAGATTATCCTGAATTCCTCAGATAGATAGGTAGATAGATAGATAGACCTGAATTCCTCAGATAGATAGGTAGATAGATAGATAGACCTGAATTCCTCAGATAGATAGATAGATAGATAGATAGATAGAGAACAGACATGAATAGGTAGATATGAATGAATTTAAATATTTAGATATGTATCTGGCTAAATATATATTAACTTACTCTGATAGACATCTAGCTAGATAGATATAACATAAGGATCAACATTCAGTGCAGGTTTAGATAAATAGATAGACACATGCATACATACATATTTCTGAGCAGACATACTCTCACACACACACACTCACGCACACACACATATATATATATGTAGATACAGTATTAAGAGCAGACATGGATAGGTAAATATGAATGAACTGAAATAGTTATGTTAACTACATATAGAAATATACTTACTCTTCTAGCTAGCTAGATAAATATAAACACTATGGTTTACATCCAGTGCAGATTTAGATAGATAGATATTTCTGAGCAGACACACACACACACCCACATATATATATATAAAGAGAGAGTGGGGATAGATAGATAGATAGATAGATAGATAGATAGATAGATAGATATAAATATAATGATTTACATCTAGTGCAGACATATATATACACACATACACACACACACACACACACACACACATATATATATATATATATATATAAAGAGAGAGAGGCAGAAGCGTAGAGATAGATTGATATACAGATAGATAGATAGATAGATAGATAGATAGATAGATACACATTTCTGCGCAGACAGATATATATATATATATATATATATATATATATATATATATATATATATATATATATATATGTATATATATAGATAGATAAATAATACAGTAATTGAGCAGACGTGGATAGGTAGATATTAATGAATTGAAATAGTTATGTAGTTGGTTGATATATACTTACGCTAGCCAGTTAGATAGATAGATGGATATAAACATAATATATATATATATATATATATATATATATATATATATATATATATATAGAGAGAGAGAGAGTTGAGATAGAGAGATAGATAGATAGATAGATAGATAGATAGATAGATAGATAGATAGATATGCACTGTATTGGGAACAGATAGGGGCAAGTACATATCTAGATAGCTGGTTATTTCGATATTAACTTACTGTTTCCTTACTGCCTAGCCACCTAGCTCGCTAGATAGATATGATCAGAATGAATTTGATCTGAGCAACTGAGATTGATAGATAGATATATAGATAGATAGACAGACTGATAGATTATCATCCTAAATGAGTTACTATCATTGACTGAATTCATTTTTTATTGTTTTGTCTCTTGATATGTCCTCTTTCACGTTCCACAATCTTTCTCAAGTTTTTTCATTCATTGATTTTGTTAACTTTTCAACTGTTTCAACTTTAAATCACTTGCGACAATTTTCTCTTCTTCGCTTGAGTATTTTTTTTGCCCTTTTCATAATCATCCCTTTTAGTGTTGAATCATAAATATTCTCTTGTGGATAAGTGGGTCCATTCAATGAATTTGGTGACTTTGAAACCTTTTTTGACTAAGTGGTTAAAATGGGACCGCACCATGTTTAGCATGTAGGTACACCTTGCTTGTGCTGTGTAGCACTAAAAAAATATCCTGTGTTTTGGACATGCAATAATTCCCTATATATTCTTTCACGTGATCATCAACTTTGGAAGAACCTTTAATTTTTCTGCTTATAATGCTGTTATACTAGAACATACCTATTCTATTGTAAATAGACTCTTCCAGATATAATAAGTAGTAGTAGTAGCAGTCGGCAGGGGGATCAGTGGAGTTGGTTTGTCAGTCGATGTCGGACATTAAAGTATCAACCACCACAACTAGATTACTGCGTCATTAACTATTATAAGTTCCTAACGTTTTGTACGTCGAACCTTTTTTAGGACCGACTTAGTGAAATACAAGCCTCCACTGTGAAAACTACAACAAATACTAACACCAAATTTATTCTACCTTCCCTCTTATTGTCTTCTAAGTCATGTGAAATGAGTATTTCAATGAAGAGCTTAACATGCCTAGACATCAAGTCCATTCAATATAGGCCTCCATTCAACCGTAAAAATTAGGTAATTCGTCAATTAAGCAGCGTAAAATAAACTGCTATCCCCTGAACGGCGTAAAATAAATAATCCCAAGGTATAAACTTTTATTACAATTAAACATTATTACAACAGGTAATGTTTGACTACGCAGAAACGCTAGAAACTTGTACCACTGACGCCACACCAATTCGTGAAGATGGAACGTGAACAACGCCTCAGAATTTCCAAACTGTCGACGCATTTTATTCTCGAAGTACATCCAAAGATTCTTAATGCTTTGAGTATGGATGTTGTCTTCACCCGGACCCACAAAATACCGCTGATGAATAACGACGTTATATTCTCGATTCCAGCCCAACCATCTGAAACAATATGACTTCCAGGCTGAAGAAACTGTACAATTTTCTCTTTTAGAGTTTATTTGATGTCGTGTTAAAATTAACAAGCCATTCGTTGCCCCAGATAACAACCGCGTATACATTGCGTGCCAAATTATTATCGAGATAACTTTTTTCTAATATTTCAAAAACCGTCCAATCAATTCACAGAAAATTTTCACACAATGTTGCCAACACTGACCTGCGCAATCACTGAAATTTTCGTACTGATCTGCGCAATGTATACAAACTGGCGCCATATTTGTTATCAGCACGGTGATTTGTGAAATATTAGAAAAAAAGTTATCTCGATAATAATTTGACACGCAGTGTAGGTTGTTTGAGAGATCAGCTGCTAATTTGATCCTTGCAAACTGATCAAACATAGTATCGAGACATATTAATGGTGGATTATGCAGTAAATAAATGGTAAAAACAGGGATTATCCTTATATCGCTGACGTCACACGAATTCGTAAAGATTTGATGCGAACAACGCGTCAAATTTTCCACGTATTGAGTATAGATGTTGTCATCATCCGGATCAACAAAATGCCGTTGATGAATAACGACGTTATGAGAATATGTCCTGTGATTGATTTTCCTCGAATCCAGACAAACCATCTGAACAATATGGCTTCCAGGTTGAAGAAACCGCACAATTTTCCCTTTCAGAGTCTCTGCTCACCGATACGGCAACTTCGCTAAGAAGCATTTTACCGAACCTTGTTTCATATCGCCGAATCCCTAATGGCCAGGGCGCCTTTGGCCACGGTGATATTTATAATGAAAAAAACATTTCAAGTGACAGTTTATTTAACGCCGCTTATGTCAAGGATTGCCGACTGAAGGTCTGAGATAAGATTCTTTCTACTCTGACACAGACACAGCATCATATGTGATACAATATATAGCTTGATCTGGTGTTTGGTGACTAAGCCTTTGTTCTGAAGTGGGTCGAGTCGGTTGTATAGGTACGTTCAGAGAGGTGTAGGGTTAAGATCTCGTGACATGTGGCAAATTATATATATAAAAAAAGGGGGAACTAAAGAAAACAGTGATGTAATTAGAGTTTTGGGTGGTATAGCTTTTAGCAATTTAGATAAAAACAGATTTTAATGTTTGATAGTGAGTTAAATGCTTAAAAAACTTCACGATATAATATATATATATATATATATATATATATATATATATATATATATATATATTAAAAAATATGATTCCTTCGCTACATGAAATTTCTCATGTTTCAAAAACAAGACCCAAAAACTTCAATATAATTGATAAATTCAAATTGAATTAAAGTATCAAGCTCTGTTTTCATCCTCAAGCGAATTTTTGGGAATTCAAAAAATTTCGCTTGAGGATTTTCACAGACAGACACACACATATATATATATATATATATATATATATATATATATATATATATATATAGTTAATGCGTTATTTTTATACATACAGATATTTAAGTAAATGCTTTGTTTTTAATAAACAGTGTTAACAATACCGAGAAACATCAAATAAAATATGTATCCTTCTGTTTATCAATGTTAAGCTTCCTCTGTAGCTAAATAGTATAGCACGTCATGAGAGTATGACTCCTGGATGGTTTCTTCGATTCCAGCATAAGAAATCCAACTATCTGAAACAATATGGCTTCCAGGCTGAATATACCGTACAATCGCCTCTTTCCGAGTCTGCCAGCCGATATGACAGCAGATCTAAGAAACATTTTCCTGAATGTCGCTCCATACTGCTGAATATCCAACGGCCAGGGTGACATTAGCAACGGTAAAAAAAACCAAAAAAAAAAACAAAAAAACAAACAAAACAAACAAACACTTAAAAGATATAAAATCTCAGTTTATTTCATGCCATTTAAGTGAAGCAGAACTTTGATATTATTTTACGTCGCTTATATAAATGATGACCAAAAACTTACGGAAAGAAATCAGTTTTTGTGTCATTCTTTGATCAACCTATATTTTTCTCTTTGTGATATTAGAAGGTTTGTTAATGTTCTATCCTTAGCCAATGTTTCTTATATTCTGAATCTTTTCTCTGTTACATTTGTAAGTTCAAATATTATCTTGCTATCCAATAACTTTTTCTTGCCTGTCCCCAGCCATTTTAACTTTGCTCAAATCTATTTTTGTGACGTTTTGTTTCGTTCTATTCGTGTTAAGGTTTTCATTTTTACCGTTTTGTAATCTCTGTCCAATACTTTTTAAACTTATAACAATGTGCTTCCATCCCTCTGTAACGTAAGAATATATTTTCTATGTCATATCTTTCTTATAACACATGGAGATGTTTATACAGTCAACGAAGGAATTATTCATACACTCATTAATTTTGAATATTTTTATCCATTTCTCAGAATCTAATGCTCGTATGATGCCAAGATTTTTATATGTTAATAAGCACACACACACACACACACACACACACACACACACACACACACACACACACACACACAAAAAGGAATATAAAACACAACAGAAAAAAAGGAATACAATAAAACTCAATTTTAGGAAAAACAAAATACTCAGTTAAAAATAAAAAATTTGAGAAGGCGATTTATTAGTCAAAATATTCGAACCTGCATCCAAAATATACGCTGACGTGCCTTTAGTATACAAAAAAATCGGTAGACAAAAATAGAAAGAATTTCCATCATGAATCTCGTACATATATATCTCGTATATGACGGTTTATTAGGTTCGAAACAAAAGAACGCATTGTCTCTTATCTTTATAATTGCTGCAATCGTTTTCTAATCTTTTTGATGAGATTTGAACAAGTCTTTTCTGGGGTTTTCTTCCATTCTTCAATGGTTACACGCCCTAGTTCCTGAAGGTTCTTTTGTGACTGACAATTTATTCGAACTTTCAATTCTTGACATATATTTTCAATTGGATTCAAGTCAGTACACATTGAAGGCCATGACAGAACTGTTATCCTC
>CAHIKZ030000072.1:340000-367500 GCA_903632075.3 Acanthosepion pharaonis
TCTATCTATCTATCTATTCAGATCTAATTCATTCTGTTCCTTTCTATCGATGACAAGGTAGATCTAGTTTATCATATCTATTAAGTCTATTACAGTTTGTTACATCTATTTGCCTATCTATCTCAGGCTGTTCACATCTATCTATCTATCTATCTATCTATCTATCTATCTATCTATCTATCTATCTATCTATCTATCTATCTAAGTCTGTACATTATCTATCTATCTATCTATCTATCTATCTATCTATCTATCTATCTATCTATGTCAGTCTGTACATTATCTATCTATCTATCTTTCTAAATGTAGATCATTCTTTTTATATCTATCTAATCTAGCTATCTAGCAGAATAAGTTAATATATATCTAGCCAGCTACCTATTTCAGTACATTCATATCCATGTGCCAGATTAGTCACTATCTATCTATCTATCTATCTATCTATCTATCTATCTATCTATCTATCTATCTATCTATCTATACTAGTAAAATAAAATAGTAAAAACAGACTCCTCTAAGCAATATTCATAAAACAAAAACTGTGATTTATAAATAAAAACAATTTTAATTTAAAATCTTATATCCTCAAATATATATAAATAAATAACACGCACACATGTCACGCCTGAACTATGTCATAACATTTTTCCGTTCGTCACAAAACTGACCATTTGTTTCTACGTACCCTGATGATAACTTAATAATACTTTTTTTTAATTATTTCAAACCAAGCAAGATAATAAAACCACTAGGATGCAAGGGTTCAGTGAGTGTTATGATAAAAATGAACACTATTCAGGAGAGAGAACAATAAAAGAACAAGAATTAAGAAGGCAGGAGATAACGATTGACATTGCAATTAAATATGTGAAGATCAAAGTTGAGTGGAAAGCAAGACGCCGAAAGAGAGTTCCACAAGCAAAAATTGAGCGAGAACTATAGAAGAGTAATCAGGAAGACAGTAGATAACGATTGGCATTGCATTTAAATTTTGGAAGATCAAAGTTGACTGGAAAGCAAGAAGCCGGAAGAGAGTTACACAAGCGAAAATTGAGCGAGAACAATAGAAGAGTAATCAGGAAGACAGTAGATAACGATTGACATTGCATTGAAATTTTGGAAGATCAAAGTTGACTGGAAAGCAAGAAGCCGGAAGAGAGTTCCACAAGCGAAAATTGAGCGAGAACAATAGAAGAGTAATCAGGAAGACAGTAGATAACGATTGTTATTCCATTTAAAGTTTTGCAGATAAAAGTTGACTGGGAATATATAAGCCAGAAGAGAGTTCCACACACGAGAAATGCGAGAGAAGAAACTGTTAGCACAGAACTTACGGTTCCATCTAACCATTTCATCTGTAAAATGATTAGAGTACTGTGATTAAATTCATAAAGTCTAGGTACTATAACGGAAATTTCATCAAAATAATTAGCATGAAAATATTTATAGAAAAGGCAAATGGAAGCTACGTTACGGCGGTTGGAAAGGGATTGATGCTGAGATGCCAGGTCAAGACCAATAATATTTCTTACAAAATGACCATTGTACAATTTCCCCCTTATCTGAGAACGATTATTCGTAATTTGAAAAAAAAAATCAATAAAATTAATCAACACAAAATGTATGTTTTCTTTAATAACATTTGCCTTGAAGAACATTTGCTTCCTAAATAGGCATAATATATATATATATATATATATATATATATATATATATATATATATATATATATAGTGGTAAGAGCCAGTTACTTCTTTACTATCTTGTATGGGTTGATTCAGTCATGATAAGTAGTCCTAGGTAATTATTGAGAAAGAAAAGATGATATTATTGCAGTGACTTGTCTAGCTGAGAATTAAATACTACTATTTCTGACTAACTCTGTCAAGTTAAGTATTGTGTCTTGCCAGACCCCACATCGCAACGTATATATATATATATATATATATATATATATATATATATATATATATTCTTGAAGCTATATACATAAAACAGTTGAAACCTAACCTAGACAAAATAAACTATGAAAACTCCACATTTATACTTAAATTGGTTTACAGCAACGGCTTCCCATACTTAATACTTCTTGTTTTCACTCTCGCGTAGTCATATGTAATATCATAGGCTGCGGTGCGATTTTCTCTTCCAGCGTCTCGTATGCACGAGTTTGTCGTTGCTTGTAAATCTTCCATGCAAACAAAACAGACTATCATTGTTGCTATGTCCGTGTATTGTTTGATTTATTGTAATGTACTTGTCATCTCTGATGATGGCGTATGTAAGCCGAAAGCTTAGATAGGATTAAAAAACATGTATCAATATGGTGATTTTCTTTCGTCTTTTAATGCTAATGTTATTAAGATTATCAGACGATATGAAAGGAATTTGCTTAAAATAGATAGATAAAACTTGTTTATCTTATTTAATGAAGCATGCATTAATATATATATATAAGAGAACAATACAAAAGAAAAAACCGTACCAACAAACATTCGTTGGTCTTTAACCAAATTTGTATAAACGAATAATTGTTGTCCTAATAAATTTAAGCTCAGTACTAGATTGCCGATAAGGTCTCATATTTTTGCAGCTGAAATGCTTAGATGTAACTGTAAGTTCTATACTAACAGTTTCTTCTGTCGGCCTTCTCGCTTGTGAAACTTTATTCCTCTTTCTTGCTTCCAAGTCAAGTTTGATCTTCAAAAATCCAAATGCAATGTCAATCGTTATCTTCTGCCTTCTTAATTCTTGTTCTTTTATTGTTCTCTCTCCTAAATAGTTTTCAATTCTTCAGTCCTTATCTTTTGACTTAATTCTTATTCTTTTCCTCATATTCTCTAACACTCAATCATCTCTTTGCGTCTTAGCGGCTTTATTGCCTTTGAACATTATAAAATTTAGCAGTTCATTAATAGATATCTTACGATTCACACGGATAAAGTTTCTGGCAGAATGAGGCAGTGTATAACCTCAAACAGCTTTTTCTGTCTCTCTTCTCTTCGCTTAGTTTCATGGTAATTGTTACCCCGACATTATGAATTTAAGCGCAGTACTAGGTTGGCAGCTAGGTCCCATCATTTTAATAGATGCAAAATAGGTTTTATGCTAACGGTTTCTGATAACACATCTCTCGCTTCAAGAACTCACTCCCAACTTTGATCGTCAAATATTTAAGTCCAGCATTATCTTCTGTCTTTTTCAAATCTCTCTTCTTTGATTGTCCTCTCTACTTTATAATGATTTATCCCTCTCAGTAACTCCTGAACAATTCCTTCTCTAAAAAGTGCCAGCATATATCTCGATCTTACTTGGTGTCTATCTTATGATGTTTTTTGTTTAGGTGCTGGTAGTGTAAGGGATATCAGCGCCAAAACTCGAATCGGCGGAACGGTTTTAAATTTGTGTGTAGCACACTTGTTCCCTTTTGAATAAATGCTGATGGGGAAAAGCAAGAATTCATTTCTATGAACAGAAATTGGTTAAATAGTAGAGTAAACTGGGCTCTCTAGCCTTGGGTGGAATAAATATATATATAGACATTTGGAGATAATATAGAAAAAGAAATCAAGGAGGAACATGAACGTGTAGGGAAAATGTTTATGTTAACTCTAGGCTTGAACAGGTTAAGATTGTAGTGATCGGGGAAACATCCTCTTGGGAGTGTGTTCCTCTTGTGGTGTCCTCCATCTGAAGAGTTTATTGCGGACTCTTCCACTTACTATAAAATTAGTAGGAAAGTAAGCCTCGGGGGAACTGTAGTATAGATTGTTCATTACTGTCGAACTCTCTGCCTTCAGCAGAGAGGAATCCAGTTGAAAGGAAATATTTTTGGCCGAGCCTACGGGCTCTGAGAACCCACAGTAATTTCGGCCTTGTGCCACATTGGGGAGGGGCTGTTAAATATTAACTGTAGTATAGATTGTTCATTACTGTCGAACTTTCTGCTTTGAGTAGAGAGGAACCCGGACGAGGCGTTGCCGAAGGGCAAAGTTTCGTCCGGCGAAGTAGACAGACCCTGAACCCGTTTATACGGGTTCAAAGGGAATATTTTTGGCCGAGCCTACGGACTAGGATGACCCACGTTAAACTCGGCCTTGTGTCATATCTACTCTCGTGGGCTGGGGAGGGGCGCTACTAAATATTAACAGTAATATAGATTGAACACTGGTCAACCGACACACACTCCAAAATCGCGTAATACTCTTCTGTTGTATTTAAATGTTCAATATACGATTTATACGATTTTTCTGTTGTATTTAAATGCTCAATATACGATTTATCTGCAACCTCTTGTTTTGTTGTTTCGTAACCATTTAATTGGTTACAACACTTGCACAGAACAGCGCTTCGTGGGAAGAAAATGAGTGGAACTTACTTCTAGCCAATGAAATACGGAGGGAATGTGGATGCTTCGTTACGATGTAAATGGCATGGCAGATTATCTAGCCGTAAGGTTAGACCTGGCTAGGCCAAAGAATGTAGTTCGCCCGAGTATTTTTCATTGAAGTAGCGAGAGAGCAGTGAGAGGCTTACCACTTACCGTCTGTGAAAGAGACGTTGGACGGTGGGAAATAATTCGTCACCGACAAGGACGCAAGGACGCTTTTGAACTCTATCGAGACGGAAAAATGAGGTCTGGGCAACTCCCACCAAAATATGGCAGCAGTGTTCCGTTTTCGGCATGATCTCCCTCTTGCAAAGGTAGAGTATAGTATGTGGAATTAGGTACTTTCTGGAACGGTAAAGGAAGCCGAATATTTTATCTCCATCTTTAGCAGATCGTTGGCTCATATGACTTCAACTAGAGGTCGGCTGTGAGTTTGGGGCCCAATATTCTCCCAAGGCATAGTACCTCTCCAAAGCAGACTGGTAGTAGTTCGCGGGCCGAATGTCGGAGATAGAATATAAGTATTCTAGTTTTCGAAGTATATATCTGTTGTTTCAATTTTCTTTATCTTTGAGAACGGATTGATTTTTTTTTATCCGAAATTTGTTTACGGTTTATCAAACATTTTGATGTTATTTAAATGCGAGCCAATTTTTTTATAGTAAGATCAATTCTTTTTTCATGTAAATATTGCATTAAGAAGTTTTTGAAAATAACAATTTTTCCAGATAAAAGTCAAACTGTTTAACCCATAACTTGATGGGGAAGATACCTTCATGCATTTTCTAAGGTGATTTGTTTGAAATTAGATGTAACGAATTTGTCTCTCAGTGTTTACATTCTGAGCCACTAAACATCAGCACCACCTGCACATCCGATGAAGGGGTTTTAGAAAGTTTAATATTACCTGAATACTGCAGGGAGAGTCAATGGCGTATTGATATGTCGCTTGTCTGCTTTCCACCAGGTCGAATCGGCAGGCTTTACGTAAGTCTATATTTCCGTTTGTTTTAACGTTTCAAAACCAACCAACGAATAAAGAGTAACGCGTGCTTTTATATAATCTGGTTTTTCCTAAGTGAAAATGGAAATAAATTTAAATCTTAACTTATGAACGTGAAAAAAAAACACGAGAAAATAATATATTGAAATAAAAAAAATCTGAATAACTCTTGTGACGTTTGGGACAGACTGTATATATATATATATATATATATATATATATATATATATATATATATATATTTTTCTTTCAGTCTGTCTGTCATTCCATCGCTTTTCTATCGGAAAATAATGCTCTCTCTCTCTCGCTCACGCTCTCTCTTTTTGCAAGTGTTCTCCCCCCCCCGCACACGTCCGTCCACACTTTCTTCCACCCGTTTCTCCTCGAGGCACCTCCCCTCGAAAGTCGTATATAATCCGTGTCATGTTTAAGTCATTGGGCATGAAATTGTAACACATTGGTTGATATTCAACCGGAAATGCCCGAACACGTGATCCATTAAACAAGCCACGGGGACGAGCCTCCTCCTCTTCGTCCCTTGTCGGCGATTGTGAGCTTTGGGAGGGACGTTATCAATTACGGAGGCCGCTAAATAACATACATCATCTCGTCTCGCGTCCTCGCTATTCAGACAAGACCGTCACTCGGTTGGGGGCGCTCATAATGTCAAAATGTGTGTCCTGGTTTTTCGATCTCCATTCACTAATATTTTCTATGTGTGTGCGCGTGTGTCTGTTTTTAGTAGCGCCTTTTCCTGTGTTTGCATATGCTGCACGCTCACATAGGTATATTCTAAAATGATTTTATGTGTTCCCTGGCCGACATTTTGTAAGTCAGCTTTGTTTTCATTCGTTCTATCTATCTAAAATTCAATGTAGGAAAGTGTGTTGTGGTGACGATCAGAAATATGTTGAAATGCACTTACACACTTAGATGGAGTTTGCCTTAATCATGTAAAAGAACAAAGAGACATGGGGATTCTGGTTTCATTTATCTCCAAGATTACATATTTCTGAAATCGCAAGGAAGGCTAATCAAAAACATAGATACGATCAAACGTTGTTTTACGAATTTTACTCCCAAAAAGTTAAAACCATTTAGTGGAAACCTATTCAACCAATACTCGAATATGGAACTGTTATCTGGAGCCTAAAATACGAAAAAGATGCCGACTCATTACAATCAGCCTAGGACAGGTGTTTCAGACAAGATACAGGTGAAATCAATCTAGTATCCAATCACTCAAAATCCCAGTTCACTGATTTTTGTGACGTATACAAAATATAGAATGGTTATTGCAAAATAAAAGTCTGCAAGTTTTTCTCATTCTCAAAGTCTGTTTCATGCTAGACGCAATCGTCAGGCCACGAGTGCTGTATTTTTTTTTCTCGGCTATTTTGGATATACGGGTCAGTGGTGCATTGTGGGTATTCTATTTTGGCGGTTATTTTGCCGGAAGTGGGTTTTTTTTGTTTATTTATTTATTTGAGTTAAAATATTTTGGTTATCTTTATATATTTTTAATTTTATTTTAATTTTTATTTTTATTTCTTACCTTATATATATATATATATATATATATATATATATATATATATATATATATATATTTATTTTTATTTTAATCAGTGTTTTATTAACGTAAGAAAAAAATATTTTGGCGGGACAAATTAAAAAACTGCTCCGGCCGAAATAATAGTTAGAATAAACTACAACAACCAACCCCGAAATTGAATAAATAGCTTTAATTATCTTCCCAAACCAAAACAAACCATTAAATAAGCGATATAAACACACACACACACACACACACACACACACACACACACACACACATATATATATATATATATATATATATTGACATATATATTTGTATCTAAAAGCTTTCTATGCTGGCCTCAAGAGCATTTTTGGTCCTCAGAAAAGTGGTGTTGCTCCTATCTCCACAGCAGATGGTGAAACTCTCTTGACGGATAAGTCAGACATTTTAAATCGCTGGAAAGAGCATTTTGAAACTGTGTTAAACACCACTTCGGTTACTGATAAGGAAGCCATCACATCAATTGAGCAAAATCCTGAAATTCCGGAGTTGTCTTTTGAATCTACTTATCAAGAGGTAATTGACTCCATCAAGCAAATCTCATCTGGAAAATCACTTATTCCTAGGGATACTATTCCACCCGAAGTGTATAAGCATGGTGGCCAAAAAGTTACATCTCCTTTTCGTGGAGATATGGAAGGCAGGCTGTGTCCCACAGGATTATAAAGACGCCTCTATCAAACACCTCTACCAAAACAAGGGTTCCAGGTGGGTTTGTCATAATCATCGGGAGATATCACTAAGTTCAATTGCAGGCAAAACTCTAGCGAGACTGATTCTAAACAGAATCATAATACACCTTGTTGACGACATCTATCCTGAATCGCAGTGTGGTTTTCGGTCGGGTCGGGGCACCATTGACATGATATTTTCTCTTCGTCTAGTTGCAGAGAAGGTTCGCGAGAAAAAACCAGGAGTTATACATGGTGTTTGTGGACTTGACGAAGGCCTTTGACACTGTGAATCAAGAGGCTCTTTGGCAAGTCTTGAGGAAACTCGGCATCTCTGAAAACATGCTAAAGGTCATCATCTCTTTTCATGAAGGAATGAAAGCTAATATCGTGTCTGATGGTATGATGCCGGAATCCTTTAATGTCACAAATGGTACCAAGCAATGTTGTGTCATGGTCCCTGTCCTTTTTGCTCTTTTCTTCTCGCTGATGCAGAAATATGCATTTGTAGACACTGAGAGTGGCGTCAAGTTTCAGTTTCAAACAACTGGTGGTCTCTTCAATCATCAGCGCTTCAAAACCAAGACCCACCTTCGTACGCAAATTATTCGTGATTTGTTGTTTGCTGATGATGCGGCTCTTGTAGCGACATCCTTTGAGGAGGCCCAACATCTAATAAATCGTTTCTCTGCTGCATGTAAAGCATTTGGTCTTACACTTAGCATAAAGAAAACTGAAGTAGTGCACCAACCTTGTCCTACTCCAAAGCAATTGTGTGGTGAGATACAAAAACCACTAGTCTACAAATTTCCAGAGAGACCATTGAAAGTAGAAGACAAATCCCCCTAAATTTTGTAAAGTCTTTCACCTATCTTGGTAGCAAAGTCAATTACAGTGGAACTTTAGATGATGAAATCATGCATCGGATTGCTAAGGCTACCAGTGCTTTCGGCAAACTTCGCCATCGCTTGTGGAATGAGCGGGGTATTCGACTGGATATGAAAATTCGGGTTTACAGAGCTGTTGTCCTTGCCATCCTTTTGTATGGCTCAGAGTCATGGATTCCATGCAGGTACCATATATGCCAGCTAGATGTTTTCCATAAAAGCTGTCTACGTACAATTTGTGGAGTTAAGCTTCAAGATAGGACATCTAACGTAGACCTGTTTAACAGGTTTAATATTGGAGGAATCGAGACTTTTATCATACAGTCTCAGTTACGGTGGACTGGTCATGTCTTGAGAATGTCTGATGACAGGATACCCAAGATCCTAATGTACAGCCAGTTAGATCAGGGCTACAGGAATGTAGAACGCCTATGGCTAAGATACAAAGACAAGCTGAAAAGCAACTTGTCAGCAGTCAATATACCACATAACACCCTTGAGCGCTTAGCCTTGGAGCGGGTAGAATGGAGATAAACGTGGTTTAGTGGACTCAGCAATTTTCAATCTGCTTGTCTGAATCATCTTCAAGAAGCGAGAGCAAGATCTAAAAGGTCAGCCAATCTAACAGTGATCTCATCTCACAATCCTCACACTTGCTCCATATGTGACCTCCTTTGTAAATTACTAGCGGGTCTTAAATGCCACTTAAGATTATCGCACAAACTTTCATAACTGAATCACTTAAGCTGTCAGATCCTCATACGTCGAAACCGACGGAGAGTCCATTATATATATATATATATATATATATATATATATATATATATATATATATATATTGACATATATATATTGATATATTTTTTATAGAGTAGATTTACTTATCCTACAAGTATTTAAATATGGGGCTGTTATCTTGAGCTGACAGTACAAAAAAAGTTATTGACTCATTGCAATCATCCTAGGACAGGTGTTTCAGACAAGCTCCAGGTGAAATCAATCTAGTATCCAATCACTCAAAATCCCAGTTCACCGATTTTTGTGATGTATACAAAATATTTAATGGTTATTGTAAAATAAAAGTGTGCAAGTTCTCTTTCTCAAAAGAAACAGGGCGTGGTCACCCACCCAATTTGGTGAAACGACAGTGGCAAACAGATGCAATCTCCAACTTCTTTA
Organism: Acanthosepion pharaonis; assembly: GCA_903632075.3. Classification (NCBI taxonomy): domain Eukaryota; kingdom Metazoa; phylum Mollusca; class Cephalopoda; order Sepiida; family Sepiidae; genus Acanthosepion; species Acanthosepion pharaonis. Next base: position 349,734 of record CAHIKZ030000072.1, read on the forward strand.
CCCTGAAGCTGATAGACAGGTGAACCTCTTTAACTCTGCAGTTCTCAATCCTTTTCCCCGTTTAATGCACCCGTTTCGCCAAATGTCAGAATGACATTCCCACCTTTCCAAAACTCAAAAGATGCATTCCAAATAATAGGCATATATTATTGAAAATCTTCATGTCATTTGACAAGTTTGTTCATGTTTGCCAAAAAATCTTCTATAATTGGAAAATGGCAAACAAATTAGCCTAGAGCGCTTGGGGCTGTAGTCATTACGGACCGATCTTACACGTCCATCGAGGAACTTTGACTGAACTTCTGAAGATTTTTAAATTATTTATTTAAATTTGATACGAGGACGATGTATAATGGTTTTAGTTTGGTTTGTTGTGTTTTACGGCATATCAAAACCTCAATGGGTTATTTAATGCCGAAAAAGCTTTTATTGCTGGTAATATTTTGTTTCGTCAGAAATCTATTTCTGGTAATAATTTTTTCCTTCAAAAATGTATTGATGATAATTTTTATTTTACAAAGTATTCCTGGTAATAAACCCCATTTTTACCCCAGTTTCGGGGTTAACTATTTGCCCATAACGGGAAACCTAACAGGTGCTACCACCCCAGGTCAGGGTTGACCTAGGAACACCAGCAATTAAGAGGTAGTTCAACGCTTCTCAAAACCTCCTGATCAGAGGCCTTGATGCTGGACGTAGTTTATCATCTTACCCAGGACGCAGATGTAGTTTATCGTCTTACCCAGGACGCGGATGTAGTTTATCGTCTTACCCAGGACGCGGATGTAGTCTATCGTCTTACCCAGGACGGCCGATGTATGTTGGTTTTTTTTATTAATTACCTGACATTTTCGTTTCAACAACGTATTTTTACTGACCTTTCCTGGAAGGTTTATTCAAAATTTAATATAATTTTGAGTTTGGTCTTATTAATACATTTTTTTACATAACGATATGATAGTTTCACCTGCTTGAAGATTTAGCGAACTTTTATAAACGACTAGCAGTAGAGCCCGGCGTTGCCCGGGGATGTAACAGTAAGAGATAGATCAAGTATCGACCATCATAAAGACTGAAAAATAAAATTGACAAAGATTATTGTTTAAGGTTGACGGACACACATGTCTTAATTAGTTTTTTTTTTTTGTTTTTTTGATTTTTTTATGAATTAGTCAAACCCAAACTCAAGCAAAAACATTGTTTTCAATCGTTATGAGGCTATCGATTGAATAGAATTTTATTATAAACAATTGTCTTGTAAATGGAATTTTTAAAGCATTCTGAATGTAAAAATAAAGAAAAAAACTGTGCAAGACAATAAGAAACAATACCTGCCAAAAAAAGTGAAGTTTTGTTGAAATTGGTTGAAAAATGTAGGAAATCCGATCCCATATATAAATGAACACACACACACACACACATACACAAACAACCTGGGTTTTATAATAAGTATAACTCGATGTCCCCCTTTCATTCTGGCGACAGAATCGTGTTTTATCGTGTTTTCAAATTGATCTCGTGCAAAAACAATTGTGTTTTTCCAATTTTTGGCACTGTCAGAACCACCGCAAGGTAATTTTACGTCGTCCTGTGAAGTTTTGTTGAAATCGGTTGAAAAATGTAGGAAATCCAATCCAATATATAAACGTACACACACACACACACACACACACACAATCTGCGTTTTATAATAAGTAAGATCTACTTTTCCCATGAAATAATATTACATATTCCTTACCGAAGAAGTATTTACATTTTATATAAGAATGCAATATGTCTAAATTGAAAAATAAATTCAAAACTTTTGTCAGAATATTGTGTATTGATTCTGACTTTATAAAATGTTGTTTTGTTCATATATATATATATATATATATATATATATATATATATATATATATATATATATATATATATATATAAACAGAACTCTTATGTAACAAAGGAATCATATTTTCATCCTCAAGCGTGTTCTTTCCGATTTTTCTACATACCTGCACACACACACACACACACACACATATATACTCTTCAGTGTGGTTAGACATCTGATGATTCGAAGCCGGGATCAAAACTCGACCGATTTGAGAATCCAGAGATTCGAACACTAGCCCATCGGCAGCGAGGAAGGTCATTTTAACGTTTTCTATGTAAAATACGTCAGTGGCCCGGAAAGCTCAGTTTAATTCGGTTGAATAGCAATGCGTTAATAGCGGTATGAGACACTGTTTTTAAAATTACTCTTTTTCTCATGAGAGCTCAACCAGATTTTCCGGGAACATATATATATATATATATATATATATATATATATATATATATATATATATATATATATATACATATACACACCGTGTGTAACAACAAAATTGTCCAAATCGTGTAACAGCATGCGAAAATTCTCCATCAAATAAAACGTTTAATATCTAAAATAACTCTAACTGAGTTGCTTTTTTCCTAGTTTTCCGCTAGGACGTTTTAGCCATTTTGACAAGATTTGTTGTAAGAATCCCTAAAAAATTCTTTGAGTTATTCAGTTAGAAAGAGACCCAGTGAAAATATTATTGTGTCAGCCTCACTATGTCTTCACAACTGAGCAATGGTAAGAGGAAAAGGATCATTCTGGCCTCCAGTAATAGTACCAACATTTATACTCTGGCTTCCATCTTGAAAGTCTATTCATCAACCATGAAGAAAACGGAGAATAAGTTTTGAAAAAAAAAGAGAACATTAGAAAGGAAAACTGGATCAGGAGGTCACAACTGCAAGAGGGATTTTCATTTCAACTTAGAGCTAAATACATTCCTATTGTCCAAAGTAAAGTCCGATATAAAAACCTCGTTGAAATCCGGTAAGATATCTTTAATCATTTCTAAGATACAACAGTTCAATGCTTAATCTAAAAATTAGACAATTTTGCTTTTATGCGATTTGGACAATTCTGCTGTTACACACACACACACACACACACACACACACACACACACACACACACACACACACAGAGATATATATATATATATATATGCTATGAATATTGGATTTCACTCGATCTGTTTTTTTCTAACATTTGTATATATATATATATATATATATATATATATATATATATATGTTGTCATCCACAATCAACAGACTGACTGTTTCACAGCTCATCAGTGTGGCTAGACGTACGGTTGCCTATAGCTCGGATCGAAACCCGAATGAATTGGCATCATTACCATTAAGTCGTTGGCGCACGGCAGGATGAAAGTGAATTTAAGTGTATTTATTTATAGATAAACACAAAGTGACTGGGAGAACTTGATTCGAATTACAAAAGAGTCTTACATTATTAGCCGTAAAAGTGACTGTTTACAAACCCACACTTCCTCCCAGGAGAGCTCTACGCAAATAAATTTTTCAGGAGCATATATATTGTCATCCGATTGAATATATATATATATATATATACTCTACAGTTCAAAAATTACAAGCCACCCTCAGAATTAGCATGAGATGAACTTGACAAAAGAGTAAAAAAAATGAAAAAACATCTTAGATTCATGGAAAAAAGAATGGAGTCAATTTGGAAACTTATACTTTTAGAAAATTATACTTTACAACTAATGCCAAAAAAATTGCGCTACAGTAATCAAGGCCAAAGCATAATCTAATCAGAAAATCTTTTTGTTTCTTTTTGTTTTAATAAAATTTCTAATAAAAAATCATGTCTCATTTTTTTTTAACCATGTATAATAATTTTCTCTTATTTAATGTTTAAAAAAATGTTCCTTGATCTAAGCTTTCGACTCAATATAATAGAATATCATCTTTGATGGTGAATATCTTTGTTTAAATCTTAATATAAACACTCTGAAGATCGCCCATGGGAGCCGAATGTTTAGATCGCGGAACAACATAAAAATATCCAAAGGTTGGGCAGTTTTTGTCCTTATTTTCTCAAGAAATTAAAGCAAATATACGGATATTTGAACGGCTCATGGGCAAACATAATAGACATTCACTGTCTGTTATAGTTAACAATATATGCTTGAATATATATATATATATATATATATATATATATATATATATATATATATATATTTGCTCTACTCTGTATTGAGCACTCTTATAAGAATAGTATTTGTTGTTTATTAGAATTTATTAATACTCCATCTGTATTTTTATTTTATCTTCACACACTTTGGTGTTGATAAACCTCGGAAGATTAATTTTTCGGATTTAGAAATTTTATATATATATATATATATATATATATATATATATATATATATATATATATATATATATATATATATATTGCTATACTCTGTATTGAGCACTCTTATAAGAATAGTATTTGGTGTTTATTGGAATTTATTAATACCCCATCTGTATTTTTATTTTATCTTCACACACTTTGGTGTTGATAAACCTCAGAAGATTATTTTTTTCGGAGTGAAATAGCCATACATTTTATATATATATATATATATATATATATATATATATATATATATATGCATGTAGGCAGCAATCATTCTTTCATGCATATTTCATTGAATATGATAGATAAGGTGCTTTGATTTAGTTTTTCTTATATAATTTCTCATGGGACGTAAAATGCAAAACACTGGTTGACAATAGCAAAAAAAAAAAAAAATAGAACAATTATTTATTACAAATAATTAAAAACCGCCAACATTATAGTTAAAATAATAATTCACCTTTTCGAACAAAATTAAATAGAACAAATATTATTTACGAATTTAAATTTCTATTCAGGAAGTGTATTTATGATCAATCAAAATTCTTAAATAATTATATAGTCCACACTACAACTTGTTTGTCACGAAGACTCACTGTACATCTTTCTGACCATAGTTCAATTCGGATCCTATTCATAACATACTTGTTGACATCACAAATATAATACCATCATCTAAATGCAAAAAAGGCTAAGAATAATGCAATCCTTATTAAAAAAACACAACATTCAATAATATCAGTTATGAACATGGACACAATATCTTGACCGTGTTTTGAAAATGAAAACATTACATAAACACATATACAACAATCTATTTCTTGTTTACAGTTAACCTTGAAAATGGCTAAATGTATAGCCCAAAAGTTTTTGTATAATTTATATACCGAAAAGAAAAAAATTATAAGTTCACATGAGAAATTGTAAAAAAATTAAATGAAAAGTACCTATTTTACAAATTCAAGTGCCCTTTAGAAGATTAAATAATATTTATGTTGGTCACACCACAAACTCGCTTTCACGACGCTTGACTCTACATTTGAATGATAACTAACTTTTTTAGGCATTTAAAATAACATGCCTGGTCGCGTAAACAATTCTGGAAAATCCTTGTTGAAAACACAACTATACTTAAACATGAAAACAATAAACAAAAACTATAAATTCTGGAAGCTATATACATAAAACAGTTGAAACCTAACCTGAACAAAATAAACTACGAAATCTCCACAAACATTATTAAATAACTATAATTGATAACAGAAGCCACTGGTATATACCAACGGATTCCCATACTTAAAAATGTGTGACGTCACGAGCTGCGACGCGATTTTCCTTCCGCGTTTCGTATACACGTGTTAGTCGTTGCTCTGAAATTTTTCAAGCAACAAAAGGAGACTATCATTATTGTTCCGTGTATTGGTTGATATAATAAAAAGTAATTGTCATCTTTGATCATGGCTATGTAAGCCGAAAGCTTAGATAGGATTAAAACATGTATCAGTATAGTGATTTCCTTTCATCTTTCAATGATAATGTTATTAAGCTTATCAGACAATATGAAAGGAACTTACTTAAAATAAATAGACAAAACTTTCTATATTATTTAACGAAACATGCATCAATGAAAAAATTATGCCCAAATATATATATATATATATATATATATATATATATATATATATATATATATATATATATATATAATTTGACGTATCTGTTTATTTTATTATTTAATCTTTTCAAGTCCACGAATTAATTTCTTTGTGGCTTTAGAGAAAACAAAACGAACGAATATATCAACAATGTTCTTAAATATTTGTAACTGCAAAGTTTTATATTAAAAATACTAAATTAAAATACTATAATTAAAAAATCTTTAAAAAAGAAAAAATATTTAAATCTTTTTAAAAATCACATAAGTTAACTCCCTTGCATAGAGTTAAATATGTTTTGAATTTACGGTGTTAACTCATACCACATCCATAGATATGCAACACTGATGATGATCTCAGATGAGATTGAAAGGACCTGGGTAAATAGAAATTATTTGATAGAAAATTTTGCAATTTTTTCCTCGTTAATTTTCTACAGCCACCAAAAATTAATTCGTAAACTTGAAAGGATTAATATAAATTACATATTTCTAAATTTTAGTATCTGTCTATATTTCTGAGATGAGATTTTATGTACTTTGTACGCTCCGACCTTCTTGAGGTGGTTGGAATGTCGAACATAACCCTTTATTTCGCTCACTGAAGAAGGCCAGAGCGTACAACAGCCGAAACGTCGTAATAAATATGGCGACAAAGATGAGGACAATAGTCCGAATAATGTAAATAATGTTCTAAATTTTATAAAAGAATATTTGAATAAGTCTGGGAGCATGCAATCCGAAAGTGTAGCTAAAATCGACACGTACAGGGTTAGAATCGTTAAATTTGGATTAGAATTAATCAATAGACATTCAGTTCCTTTGAGACATATTCTTGAAAATAGCAAGCAGTGATGAGGTCATAAAATCACCAGTTAAAGCAAGGATTTTTAATCGTTGGGAATATCCCATCCAAGGTTTAATTTCGGTATTTCAGGTGGTGGTGGGAATCATTTTACTTTATATATATATATATATATATATATATATATATATATATATATATATATATATATATAATATTGTTTGTTGAATTATAATACCCATCCTGGGTGCCCCATACTTTCGGCCTTGTACCACATCTAAACTACGCTTAAAAAATCATTTTTAGGGCACTTCGATATGGTTTAATGGTTAACAAGCTTGTCTAATGCTGCTTAATCTTGGCCTTGTGCCACAAATTAGCTATATTTAAATGGATGCTCTTTACTTTTCATACTGGTGCCACGTCTTAGCTATGCTTAGAAAATCATTTGGGCACCTCGAGGAGATGTAATGGTTAACAAGCTTACCGAGAATTGAGTTAGATCCTCACTATGCACCACCCCTGCTTTCGGCCTTGTGCCACATCTAAGCTACGCTTGGAAAATCACTATAACGCTCAGCCATTCTATTGAAGTTTTTGTTTATTAAAGTATGCTTCAGTTTATTTATTTATGTTATATACCGTACCTATGAACACTAATGGCTATGTCTTAATCTTCATGAATATGTTGGACTCTATTGTAAGTGGAGAGGGTAATATGCTGTATAAGTAGTCCACCGCTAGCAGTGGTTTACCTACTGCATGTCGCTGGCGAGTATTGTATTTTGTTGATGTTATAAAGATTACCATTACATTTCCAACCTCCGTTTTGGTTATTCCTCATTCAGTAACCCTTTTCTAGGTTATAACATTTTGGCGACGAGGATGAGATATTGACGCCAAAAAGAAGAGATATCGACTCTTTACAGAGCCAATCTAAAAACGGGGTTGTTTTATACCATACATTTGAACATTAATGGGTATGCCCCAATCCTCATGAACACATTGGATACTATTGTAAATGGGGGTAATATGCTGTCTTAGTTGTTCACTATTAACAGTGGTTTACCTACTTCACGGCGCTGTCGAGTATTGTATTTTGTTGATGTTATAAAGATTACCATTTCATTTTTAATTTCCGTTTGGGTTATTCCTTATTCAGTAACCTTTTCTAGGTTATAACAATTTAATAATTAGTTATTAATTAAAAGAAATTACTGTACATATATTTAAGTTTACAGACATCAATCATCATGACAATTTTGACTGTAGATTGGGGGACTCTTTAGCCTTGTATTGTGCGATAGTTAGTAAAAGAATTAAACTAAAACAGGAGTTTGGGAGACATTTAAAATCATTAAATATTGGTACAGATGCATCTTGTATTCTCAATTGCAAATACTGTAAGAAAATGGATGGAAATAAAATTTAAGCGGCATGTCAATATAAAAAAAAAAATCAACGAAAAAATTTCTTCAATATTATCTCATAGTCTCAGACAAAAGTCATTTTTTTTTTTTTTTTGCTTGACTTTCTGTTTTTCTTTCCGCTGGTAAACAGGGCAGCACATTGTCGACGCTTGCCAAGTAGAGGATTGGGCGGAGGTTATTAAAAGTGAACGGAACGGCCGCCGCCTTCAGTCTTCTCCAAGGGACAAAACAGATCAGGGGCAAATGTGGTTACCCTAGGCGCACAGATGGCGAGACACGTGCAACTCTCGGACAAGTTCCTATTCTGACCGAATTGAACTTCTCTCTGCGCAGCCAATTGTTTATTTTGGCCTGTCAAGGGCGCACGTACAAAGAACACCGGAAGAAGCAGACAAGAACAAGCGTGCACAGACATTGATATTCGAACACAAGCACACGGAAGTACGCAATTTAAAATCACTACACACATACATACCTGTATTTACAATGGTATACACACAAGAATATGCAATGACATGCACAATCATGCATTCATATATATATATATATATATATATATATATATATATATCCATATATATAGTCATCCACATATATGACTGTTAATCTGTATGACAGCTAATCATTGTGCCGAGACATACGATTTGCTTCAAGCCGTCAGAGATCCTAAGTACGCAGAGAAAAAAGGAAATTTTGACGTATTATTATATACGCATGTATTTTTTAAGGCATTTTTTATGTTTATACATTCTTTTTATAGATACAAATATTTAAGTAAATACTCTGTTTATAATAAACAGTATTAAACAACATTTACCAGCCTGAATGTCCGAGAAATTTTCATAGAACATATGCGTCCTTCAACAGGAATCGAACCTGTATCCTATACGGAACCGTCATATAGCCTAACGTGCCTTAACCGATTGGGCCACAGAGGAGCCTTCGGTTAGCAGTAAAATCGACCTTGCTAACCGAACGCTCCTCTGTGACACAAAATTAATGAACTGATGCTTTCATTCACGGGACTATTTTAACGTTGGACAATCCTGAGTGTCGAACTTGGAGTCTTAAATCTCTTATGCCGATTGATGAGTGCTGCTCTTACTCTTCACGCTTGACTGCACACGCCAAGTTTTCTCTTTTATTCCAGTTGTTGTTGAAGCTTTGCGGTCATTTCAGTTTCTTTCTTTATTAACGGATCTCATATCATATTTATTTCTATATTAAGGAAGTCCTCACGTTGATTATTTCAAACGTCTACCTGACCAGCATTCCACAGTGGGTGATTATGTTTCTCTCCATACATGATCATCCATACCTGATTCCATTGACTCATCCATAATTAATATTTTCAATGTTATTGCAGCCTTAAATTTACTAGTGGATAGTTTTACCTTTTTGTTACAACTTCAAGTACTGGAGTACATACAGTTCTTGGTCATGTTCTCTCTCCCTGTTCGGCATGATTTGGCGGATATCGCTTTGTAGAGTAGAGCTGTTTCTGGATATTGTCCCGATGTCGCATGAACCGTAGTTCTTCTGAACCTTTTCTGATAAGCTCTTGAGCTAAGGCAAACAGGCCACGGCAACTTTCTGGGCTTCCACCTTGACTATTCTGTTTCTGCCTGCAAAAGCTGTTATGCTTGCAGAGTAGTTGTTACTATGAAGGGTACTTTTGATGCTCATTGTTTGCATATGCCTGGGTCACCACTGAAAAGAGTGCCCGGTTGTACACAAGCTTTCTCCATGAATCATATGTAAGGGATAATCTGGCTGTTCAGTTTAAAGAACCCTCACACGTCAAAGTCTTAAATAACACGAGTTTATTAAACAAGAGAAAAGAATTGATGGCCACTTGTAAGCATAAAAATAAATATCTGATTAAATACGTTGATCCAGATTAATTTTTAATCTAAATTACGTTTTTTTAAAGAACAATCTGCCTTTATGCTAAAAAAAAATATTCACAACTTTGAAATATTTCCCCGTTAACAAAAATACTAAAGAAATTTGGATTATTTACCTAACGAGTTCTTTCCTATTTTCTATATATTTATCACACACACACACACACACACACACACACACACACACACACACACACACACACACACACACACACACACACACACACACACACATATATATATATATATATATTAGCTTCGGATCAACGTGTTTTAGTGGACTCAGCAATTTTCAATCTGCTTGTCTAAATCATCTTCAAGAAGCGAGAGTATGATCTAAAAGATCAGCCAATCTAACAGTTATCTCATAAACCTCACACTTTCTCCATATGTGGCCTCCTTTGTAAATCACTAGCGGGTCTTAAATGCCACTTAAGATTATCGCACAAACTTTTATAACTGAATTAATAAGCTGTCATACCTCGAAACAGACGGGAGAGTCCATTATATATATATATATATATATATATATATATATATATATATGTACAAATCCCGTTTATTTTAAATACCAAATACATATTTAATAATTAAAAAAAACAGTATAATATACAATTGCACCAACATTGCGATAAACAGATATTTAAAAAAAAAAAATGAAATTTCGTAACGGTCAGTCTATACACAGAACCTGACGATTGCGATGTGCTTGAAACTTCGAGTCGGGTTATCGGTGAAGGATAATATATATATATATATATATATATATATATATATAGTTCCATTTCCCAGGCGACATGCATTTAACAGATCTCAGAATTCGTTGAAAAATACATACCTACCCTCCCTAAACATAACCCCTTTTACGAACGTAACTAATAACTGATTCAACAAAGGTTAATAAAAATGAACACGCTACCAACCCTTGTCCGAATGACTGGATTTCTTTGTATCCTTGTAAACAGTGAATTATGTATTTTTGTGTGCGTTTAAAACTCAGTAAATTTTAAAAAATAAGTTACTCCAATATTCTCTTGAAGGTGAAATGGAAGTAATGTTTTTAATTTAATTACAAAATTAAATTTGAAGTTTTTAGCTTCCATTTCTTGAAACATGGTTATTACTGTTTAGCGAAAAACCATATATTAAACCAGTTAATATATATATATATATATATATATATATATATATATAACGGAATATGGTCCACGTGTGGTTCTTGTTATATGTAGATTTAATAAGTCGGTTAATGAAATTTGAGGAATCAAAAGACAACAGAATGATAAATATTGACAATAGGATTGATGACATTTATTATATATTAGCTTAAAAGCCGCCTTATCAGGCAGCATTTAAGATAGTTCCTGCAGAAGTTTCTTGATTGGGCCTTCACCACAATAGGTAGGTAAGAGTAGATGCGATATTCAATAATAAGCTAAAGAACTCGAAACTGATCGCTGCATTTAAGTATTGCATTAATATATAAGCTCAATTTTTAAAAGTTCAACGATAATTCTTCTGCCGTCACTTAATTTAAAGATAGTTTGATGTACGTAGGTCCTTACTTTCCGTAATATTATTTTTATTTCATGGATGACTTTCGTTGGATTTTGCAATTAATTTCCATTATTCCCAAATTTATTTCCAAGTTATAAAATCTGATATCATACAAAAAAAATACGTCGCAAAAATTCACGTAAATAAAAAGCCGAAAACAATAGCATCAGTGAAAGCTTGGGAATCGAAAATTTCAGAACACCGGGTCTGGACATGGCCCCTAATGCTTTTAATTTACTCACAGCGCCGGCCTTATTCCAAAATGGTATGATGTGTTATGGTCCAGGTTAGGACCAAGGAAGAACAACACGAACACAAGAGTAGAAATAACGAAGGTATATTACACGAAATAATAATGCAAGATGTGGAAGGTGTTAGTATGACTGTCAGTCTGGTTTGGAGTGAACTACTATCGGCTCGACTCGATTCGGTATCTAGCCCCCCCCCCACGAGGGTTGCATGTGGCACAAGGCCGAGTTTAACGTGGGTTTCCCGAGCCCGTAGGCTCGGCCAAAAAATACCCGTAGAACCCGTATAAATAGGATCGGGTTGGTCAACCTCCCGGACGAGACTCTTCCCTTCGGCGGAGGCTCGTCCGGGTTCATCTCTGCTCAGAGGCAGAGAGTTCGACCGTCAAGCCGAGAAGCTCGGCTTAATTCGGTATCTAGCCACCCGCCCCACGAGGGTTGCATATGGCACAAGGCCGAGTTTAATGTGGGTTTCCCGAGCCCGTAGGCTCGGACAAAAAATGCCCGTAGAACCCGTATAAACGGGATCGGGTTGGTCAACCTGCCCGAACGAGACTCTGCCCTTCGGCGGAGCCTCGTCCGGGTTCCTCTCTGCTCAGAGGCAGAGAGCTCGACCGTCAAGCCGGCTTGATTCGACCCTCTCTCTTGAGAGGCGTAGTATACATAGTGTTAGAAAGAGTTCATTCTGTAGTTATATGTAAGGACCCACGACAATATGTTGTGGGGTGGCCTCTAAATGTAAAGTTAAAAACACGGACAAATTTACTTCGAAACAGTGTAATTTTAAAACACTAAATTTGTAATTTGAACATGAGTTATTGAAAGTTAGATAGTTGTGTCCCTTTCAGTTTTTTTTTGTTGTATCAGTAGAAGCCAATATGGCGGAATCTGAAAAGAATTAAAGTAATGAAAACATGGGAATCCAAAATTTCAGGATTGTGGGTCCGGATCTGGCCCGAAATGTTTTTAATTTGATCACGGAGTTGGCCTGATTCAAAAAATGGTATATGTTGAGCTACAGCCTCTTGGAGTAAAGCGGGGAAAGTGCGACACACTGACACACTGGCATTCGCATTTTTATTAAATAGATTAGTTGGTCTTTTGTCTAAATAGACGCTCGAAAAGACAGATTTTAAAATCCGTATTTTAAATCTCTTAAGAATATACGCATTCATTCCTGCCTACAATCTATCTATCTATCTATCTATCTATCTATCTATCTATCTATCTATCTATCTATCTATTACAATATATATATATATATATATATATATATATATATATATATATATATATATATATATGAATTGTATAAAAAAGTAGGAAGAACAGGCATCTTCAGTTTTATTTTAAACATATATGTATGTGTTCGTTAAAGATGATAAACTACATGTATATATGAACAGATTTTAATCAATATATATAAATTTATTTATAACTGTATATGCTATCTATCTATATCTATCTATCTATATATATATATATATATATATATATATAGATAGATATATGTGTGTGTGTCTGTTTGTGCGTCTGTGCCTGTGTATATGCATTACATATATTTAAAAATTAAGTGATATGTACAAGAAATATTACCTCAAACGTGATATCTGAATGTATTTACATAAATATATTTAACTTATGTATATATATATATATATATATATATATATATATATATATATATATATATATGAAGCCATTAAATTTATTGCATATTTTTTTGTTAGGATTTCCCTCGAATTGGAGTGTCGATTTTTTATCTCTACTTTAATTTACTTATGTCGTAACTTCTTGCAACACGTTTGTTTATTTTTATTTATTTATTTTTTTTTATTTCTAATGGAATTGAGGGATTCTATTTAGGGGGTCATTCCTATTTTCGCTTTTTTTTTATCCACTCTTAGAGAGTTTTTAATTTTACTTTCGATTCATCAGCTTGAAACAGAATTCAGTATGGAATGCTGTTCGAGCACGCAGAGAAAATATCTAAGAAGAAACTGACATAAGTGTACACACAAGCTGTTTCGCATTATCACAGCTCATCAGTGTGGATAGACATCCGACTCCTTCAAGCCGTGATCGCAACTCGTGCGATTTGGCATCAGTCAGAGGCTCTACGTAAGCTATTGGCGCACGGCAGAGAAAGGGAATCTTTTTAACGCATTATATATGTGATGTACAACTGACAAATCAGCAGCCAGAGCGCTCAATTCATATGAAGAGCGATGCGTTATAAGCAGGTACAGTTACTATTAAAAATTCCTTTTCCCCATAGTGTTCAATCGGTGAACGAGAGCAAGTATATATAGAAAATTAAACAAAACATCCCGTAATTATTAACCTACAATTTGTTTGCAAGTGATTTTCAATGCTTATTTTGTCGATTGAAAACCAGGAAGAACTATCCATTGGTGGGGCATTATATTAACATTAATGACAAAATACTATTATTACGTGTAAGGTAAAGCATAAAAAATTATATATACATACATACATATATACATATATATATATATATATATATATATATATATATGTATGTATTAAAATATTTTCATAATAAAAATCTCAGGAGGATTTATGAAGCAGGTATAATATCCATCTCACGCACGGTGAATACTAGACCTGGTTTCTTTAATATTTCCCCTTTTTTAGCGAGATTGATGCTCGACAAGCATACACATAAGAATTTTAGAACCTAATAGAATTCTTTTCATTTTCTTTTTCATTTCAAAATAATCACAAACTTTTAGGAATACGTTATGAAAGCGTCGCCCATGTGACGACGGCGTGACCATGTTAGACGGAAGGCTGATCATTTTAAAAATTTTCAGTTATCTGTTCTGAATAAGACTTGTGTTTTATGTCCATCGTATTTGTCATATTGAACTGAATTGTATTTTGATGAATATTGTCTTGAAAAAGGTTTATTAAACCGAAACGTCAGACGTCGACATTTCTTTCATTTTAACTACATTTAAGGATTTTTGTTTGTTTTTTCAAAATTTCTTCATTCTGTCGGATTTATATCCATTTACACTTGCTTATATTATATTTTATATATATACATATTTTATAATTATTTTTTAAAAAATTAATAATTATAACCTAAGCTCTACTTCTGTATGGAGCACAAAAGAACTCTAGATTATTTACAAAACGTGTTCTTTTCCTATTTTTCTACATTTTTCATATACATACCTGCATATATATATATATATATATATATATATATATATATATATATATATATATAGCATAATGAGAAGCCACGTATACTTTCTTAATATGTATATATAGAAAAAGTTTCAAATTAAAAAATAGTAATGTTTTATTTTATGAAAGTATTTATTTATATATATTTGATATTTCAAATTGTCCTTAATTTTTCATCAGAAATAACTGTTACAAATAAATTAAAATTATTTGTAACAAACAGTTATTTCTGATGAAAAATTGAGGACAATTTGAAATAACAAATATATATATATAAATAAATAAATACTTTCATGAAATAAAACATTATTAATTTTTAATTTGAAACTTTATATATATATATATATATATATATATATAACTCCTTGTAATACCAAAGATGAAATGAAGGCAAGGATGATGGCAGCATTTACCAACTTAACGATATCTTCCAGAAGAGTTGCATGAGGTCCCGAATCGTCTGGAGGACGTGATTGAAGCCAAAATCGATTTTATTGAATAAATTTATTCTTTAGTATTTCAAGATAATGGTAAATTCAGGGTGTCCATAAAGTTCGTGTGCGCTTTAAAAAAATTATAACTTTATTTGTATTTTCGATAGAAATAACTTGTAAAAAGGATTAGAAAGAAGTAAATCTATGTTTTTTTTAAGGTTTTATTGAAATTTTATTTAAGTTTACACATGTCCTCCATCATTAGCAATACAAAGGGTAATATGATTTTGCAGTTCACGGAAAACATTTGCCAACTGATTTATAGTAATGCCTGAAATCACATTAGTTATTTTAGCTCTACTTAAAACTACGTACATTAAATTTTATAGCATTTTTTACAGATTATTTCTATCGGATATACAAATAAAGTTATAAATTTTTTAATGTGCACACAAACTTTATGGACACCCTGTATATCTCTTAAAATGAGATGTCAGTATTATTTAAATTTTTTCCGTAATTTAGACGACAGTTTATCCATCGCACACTGTATATCATGAGGGTCTCAGAGGACATATTGATGCATCGTTGCCTTTGACGAAAAACAAAAATGGCTGTTTCAGCTGTTGGCAGGCTACTGTATTGGCTTGGCTATATTTGACACCGTTAAACACCGGAAGTAGGATTTTTTAAACAAACGAAAATCTCCACTGTGTGCTAACGAAAGCGTAGGAGTCGACTTATTCTTAAAATGTCTGCCATAAGTGATGCTACTTTGTGATCAGCAGTTTAAGAAAGATTGAAATATTTTGTCAATTTTGAATCTTTTTATTTGTACCCTCTTAATTGTTTAAATAATGACGTGTATTCTGATGATTGTTATTGCAATATTTTATTAGAGTTGTTAAGGTCAAATACTTAACGATGCAATAGGGATATTTCCACGGATATGTTACAGCCGAAGAACTCGTAAGGATTTTATATAAGCATTAATTTAAGAATTAAGATTCATCATAAATAGAAAACCGTGACCTTTTCACGGGTACTGTTCCTTGTAATGATCCGGGTGGAGACAATATTCAGTTACATATATTATTTTTAATTTTATTAACGGAAATCATTGTGTTTTGAGCGAAAGAAACATTTTTTTGAACGTCATGTTCTTTCAGGATATAGTCGATCATGACTCCCAGAAATGTTTTGAAGACAGGAATGACTTCTTGGGAAAGATGGTGGCGTAGTTTCCAGTTTTCGTTTTCTTCGACTGGTTACCAACTAAAGTTATAAAGACCATTTAGTTTAGTCCACCATTCGTTCTTGCTTTGAATATTGCTGCCACATCTCGTCTGGTGGTCCTGGTAAATAATTTAGAGATTCTTGATAAAATCCATAGAAGAATCTATCTTACATATTTATAAGTCTACCATTCATCCTTGCTTTGAATATTGCTGCCATATCTGGTATGGTGCTCCTGCTATATCTTTAGTGATTCTTGATATAATCCAAAGAAGAATCTGCAATGTTATTGGTCCGGACGTGGCAGCTCGGTTTCAGTCCCTTTTCCACCGTCGTAACGTAATCTTTTCATTTACATTTCGTTATATAATGTCCTGCATTCTTATCTATGATTTTTATTGCAATATTTTGTCAATTTTGAATCTTTTTATTTGTACCCTCTTACTTCTTTAAATAATGACCTGCGTTCTCATGATTGTTATTGCAATATTTTATTAGATTTGTTAAGGTCAAATATATAACGATGCAATAGGGTAATTTCCAAGCGTATCTTATAGTTGTTGAACTCACAATAAGTTTATTCAATCTTTAACTTAAGAATTCAGATTCATTATAAATAGCAACAATTTTTCATGGGTACTGTTCGCTGTTATGATCCGGGTAAAGACATTATTCAGTTACATATATTTCTAATTTGGTTATGAACAGAAATCGTTACATTTTAAGCGAAAGAAACATTTTTTTTTAAATCTCATGTTCTTTCAGGATATAGACGATCATGGCTCCCAAAACTGTTTTGCAAACAGCAATGACTTCTTCAGAAAGATGGTGGATTAGTTTCTTATGGTCTTCGTCACGGGTTGGATTTCAGTTTTCGTTTTTTTAGACTGGTTGCCAACCAAAGAAAGAAAGACTAGTTACTTAAGTCTACCATTCGTCCTTGCTTTGAATATTGCTTCCACATCTCGTCTGGTGCTCCGGCTATAACTTTAGTGATTTTTGAAAAAAATCCAAAGAATCTGCAA
>CAHIKZ030000072.1:372500-377500 GCA_903632075.3 Acanthosepion pharaonis
CAACACTTAGAGGCGACAGTCTGTTTCATGCTAGAAGTCTAGCATGAAACAGGTTGTCGACACTAAGTGTTGACTTCAACGTTCATTTATATATATATATAAATATATATATATATATTACGCTGGACAGGTCATGTGTTACGTATGCAAGACAACAGAATTCCCCAAAATGATCATGTATGGTCAACTTGACAATGGTCATTGAAACGTGGGTCGGACTTTGCTTAGGTACAGGGACAAGCTGAAAAGTAACCTGTTGGCTGCGAATATAAATCACACTACCTTTGAGAACATCGTAATTGATCGTAATGAATGGAAGACTACATGCTACAATGGCATCAAGAACAAGGCGGCATCAAACATTGTCAAGCTTCGTCAAAATAGGGAAACGAATAAAATATCTGCTGCTCTTCCAGCCATATACTCCAAGAATCCACACTCTTGCACAATCTGTGGACTTCTTTGCAAATCACTAGCAGGACTGAAATGTCATTTGCGACTCACACACAGGATTAATAAACAAGGTTGTCGGAACCTCATACGTCGAAACCGACGGCAGAGTCCATCATATATATATATATATATATATATATATATATATACGAAGAAATATAGTTTTAAGGTGTGCTATATTTATGGGATAAAGTGCACAATATCAGAGATACAGCGTATGCAAATATAAATATAAAAGTGAACATTGAAGTCAACACTCAGAGGCGACAGGCCGTTTCATGCTGGACGCAATCGTCAGGCCGTCTAACATGAAACAGCCTGTCGCCCTGAGTGTTGACTTCAATGTTCACTTTTATCTATCTATCTATCTATCTATCTATCTATCTATATATATATATATATATTGGGGAGTGCGTGTTTCTTGTGTTGGTGGTTTAAAATTTGCTGTATTGATCAGAAAAGAGCGTCAATATAGGCCATAGAGCAATCCTAGAGATAGTGTATATCATAGGTATTAACATTGTATGCAGGCTGGCAGTTTCCCGCCTTAATCGATCTTCAGACCATGTAACGCGCTCTAGATATATATCCCCTGAATGACTAATGAATGTGGTGCATGTAGGAAACCAGGCGTTCACGGTTCTTTCCTTTCATATACTTTAGGTTTATTTCTAGTCATGATCTTTAGCTTGCTTAATTTCTTTATTTATCATTTCAATTTTATTATTTTATTTATTTAGATAATTTTCTATATTTTAGTTTATAAAATAAAATTTACGTGATGAAGGTTATGGTCATTGACTTAATATCTGAGTGGTGAAGTGGTTTATAGGTAGCTTAGGAGGAATTTCTTTTCGTGTCTCCATTAGGAAATGAGGTCTGATCATTTATATTATTTATTATTAGTTATTATTTTATTATTTATTACTTAATTATTTATTATTTCAATTTTATTATTTTATGTATTTATGTATTTTATTTATTTATTAGATTTCAATATTTGAAACGGTTATAAATTTGGGTTTATAAAATAAAGTTTACCTGATGGAGATTATAGACTTTTACTTAGTTTTTGACTTGTAAAGTGGTTTATAGGTGGCTTAGTAGGAATTTGTTTTCGTCTCTACATTTGGAAATGAGATCTGATCATTTCTTTAAGCGTATAGTCTGGGATTATCGATATTTAATCTTCTAGTCAAAGGTCAGATAGTTCTGAGTTGTTATTTTTTATTGCTTTTCACGTTACTTTTTGTGTGTTCTGATTTGTGCTTCTGTGTTCCTATACATATTTTGAGAGTGTCGTACTATTTGCGTATTTTTTGGCTGTTTTTACATTTCAGACCGCAATTACTTTATGGACACACACGCACACACACACACACACACACACACACACACACACACACACACACACACACACACACACACACACACATATATATATATATGTATGTATGTATGTATGTTGTGTGTATTTAGGCAGCATTTTTTCATTCATACATCTTTCATTAAATAATATAAACAAGAATTTACATAAAATAAATAGACAACACTTGTCTATATTATTTAATGAAACGTGTATGAATGAAAAGATGTGCCTAAATACACACACAATATATATATATAATATATATATATATATATATATATATATATATATATATATATATATATATATATATATATGTGTGTGTGTGTGTGTGTGTGTATGTGTATGTACTGACTCTCCTGTCGAATTCGACGTATGAGGGCCAAGCAGATCAGTTCCAAGGAAATCGACAGCTCGACAACTGCAGATTTCATTATAGTGGTGAAGGTTTCGTGCAGGATCATCCAAACTTTCTGAAGGGCCGATTACAGAGACCTGGTGCACTACGTGCCACAAGGTCCCCAAACGACCCTCTGCAGGTTTTGAATTCAGAGTTGTACAAGGCTGTAGAACCCACTCTGTCTTGCTATGTACCTATATATATATATATATATATATATATATATATATAAAAAAGAAAGAAAGAACAGTAAGATATATATTTTTATTTTTTAAAAATAGTGCTAAATGTAAATTTACAGAGCATTAATATTATAAATTAATTGATTTAAAATATGTTTTTTCCGCTACACTGTTAATTAATATGAAAAGCTAGAATATGTAAGCCATTGAATGACCCATGTCCTTTGTACTTACATGAGAAACTATATATTACTAGGTTTATAAAACATAAACGTTTACTAAATCCGAGAAATTAATTAGCTATTTTTGCCGTCATTGTCATAAATTTTACTTAAATAATATTTAAATAGAAATTTAAAAAAAAATTATGACCTGGTAATATACATACTTATACTTGATTTGTAAATAATTTTACATACTGTAAGTAATTCTAATGCATTTACTTGTTTTAAAAAGAAATATAGTATATTAAAAATAAAAAGTGAAAATATTTTTAAAATCGTAGTTAAATAAAACGTATTCTAACCTAAACACCCTCCCCCAAAATTTTTAAGTATACAAATAGAAAAAAATGCCGTAAGAATTTTTGCCGTTAACAATAAATTTAAAAAAAATCTAGACGACATGCATTTAACGGATGTCAGAATTCATTGAAAAATACATCCCTACCCCTACCAAAACGTAACTAATAACGGATACATCAAAATACAGCGATAGTGAACACGCAACCACCCCTTGTCGAGATGAATGGATTTCTCTGTATCCTTGGAAACGTGAATATTAATCTTTGCTGTGCCTTTAAAATCCAGTAATTTTAAAAATAAGTTACTTCAAAATTCGCTTGGGGATGAAATGGAACTAATGTCTTTAATTTAATTACAAAATTAAATTCGAAGATTTTAGCTTCCTTTTTTGAAACATGGTTAGAACTGTGTAGCGAAAAAACGTATTTTAAATCAAGTAATTTATCATATATATAGATAGATAGCTAGAATGCATATATATATATATATTCAGATAGATAGAATGCATATATATAGAGAGAGAGATAGAGATATATAGATAGATAGATATATATATATATATATATATATATATATATATATATACTTGTCCATCTGACGACAATAAGAAGCGTGGGGCACGGTAAATTGCTTACGTTTAAAAGACGGTAATTTTGTGTACAAGTGTAAAGATCGAACTCAGGACCTCATAGTAATGGTCGGCTTGACGATTTCTTTATATTTTCATTCTTTTAAGAACGGCATTGACTCTTATAACGTTGAAGGAAAACTAGAAAAAGAAAGAAAAGAGATTCAAAAAAGAAAGTACATATCAATTATCCCAAGGGTGATAAATTCCTCTTACTGCTTCCCGAGCCGTGAGGTAAGCCAAGTTCTTTCCTTTTAATGGAGCCACGTGTACCGATTTCCGCCGCTGGTTGTTCCTCTTCTCGTGTATCATTCAGTACGATTGTGAATTTTTTTTATTCTCTTCCCCCTATTTCAAGGTAACAGAAAAACATCAAATATGTCGATCACAAGCACACCCAATACAACAACCCAAAAAATTAAACCCTGTCAAAGTTGACAGGGAATACATTTGTTACTACTGCGTTGGAATTGATATAAAATAGATGTTACGAATGAATGTTTTGGAGTATAGAGGCGTTTTCGTCACGTTCAATGGTTGTGGCATACCAGTGACGTTACATAGGCTCAATGGAAATGTAGTAAGGCGATATATGGCCAGGCATTTAGATTTTTATTTAAAATAACGTATGATTACAATTTCTAGACTGAAGATCTATGTATTTTCACATGTACAGTGTAGACATATATACATACATGTATATATATATATATATATATATATATATATATATATATATATATATATATATATATAGAAAGAGATAGATAGATAGATAGATAGATAGATAGATAGATAGAAAGAGTCTGAAAGAGAAAACAGAATAGGATAGATAGACAATGAGTAAATGGCTAATCTAAACCTTATTCAGATAGATAGATAGATAGATAGATAGACATGAAGAAATTAAGACAGACAGATAAATAAACAGATATGAAGAGACTAATACACACAGACAGACAGACAGATGGATAGATAGATAGATAGATAGATAGATAGATAGAGAGAGAGAGAGAGAGAGAGAGAGAGAGAATAGGATAACCAGTGGGTAAATAGAGATACTGAGAAGGTGAGGGAGAGGGAGAAAGAAATAGATAGATAAACAGATAGATATTAACATAATGGTACAGATAAATAGAGAGAAAGAGAGAGAGAACTAGACTGAAATAGATAGATAGATAGATAGATATGAAGAGACTAAGACAAACAGATATATAGATAGATTGATAGATATGAAGAGACTAAGATAGATAGATAGATAGATAGATAGATAGATAGATAGATAGATAGATAGATATTGGACACTGCAATGTGGTGCAATATTTATCAAGCACATCACAATTATGACTGAGTAGTGAGTTGGATCCTCAGTGGGTGCTTATTACTTTCGTCCTTGTACCAGATCTAAGCTAAGTTAGATAAATAGCGACAAAGATAAATTTGA
>CAHIKZ030000072.1:380000-382500 GCA_903632075.3 Acanthosepion pharaonis
TTGTTCTACCTTAAATGTCACCATGAACTGCAATTGTGAGACGGAGGGGAGTGAGCTCCACAGAGACCCAAAATGAACTAACCGAATAAATGATGATAATATATATATATATATATTCTTCTATGTGTCGTTGTCATTATTTAAATTATTCGGACTGTTATATTCATCTTCATTGCCATATTCACAACGTTTGGGGCGTTGTACGTTGCGGCCTTCTTCAGGTGATTGGAATTTCGAACCGAACCCTTTATTTCATCCACAGGGGCAGATTGTTCTAATTCCACGTGCCATGCCTCTTCCGGGTGTCTCAGTCAAGTTTTTGGTTCACCACTGCTGTGGTCCTGTATTGAAATCAAAAGTCTTTGGTTTTAGTCACTGTCTCTAAACAACGGCATTATCCACTGGGCCATGTGTCCATGAGGACGCCAGGCCGGAGCCTATAACGGCCGAAACGTGAATATGGCAATGAAGATGAGGATAACAGTCCGAATAATTTAAATAATGCAAGTAATCATAATACCTCATCTCAGAGATATAGACAGATATATAGAGAGACATAGACATAAAGGCCGGAGCGTACAACGGCCGAAACGTTGTGAATATGGCGATGAAGATGAGGATAACAGTCCGAATAATGTAAATAATGCAAGTAATCATAATACCTCATGTCAAAGATATAGGCAGAAACTGAAGGATAAAGACTTATTCCTTTTCAAAAAACCGGAGAAAATGAACATCTGAAAGGAACTGTACAAATTTGTCGGGGAAAAAAACGAGGAAAGAAGGTTTGGAAAATTTAATTTACAAGCCAAAATGGCACCGAAAAATAATCTCTTGAAATTTTTATTTTAGTTTTAATTCCAAGCCAATAGATTGCATTTAATATTTCCAAGAAGCAAAATACCTTGCCGTATTTCAAACCGAACTGAAATGAATTTATTTTTAAATCGTGAAAATCGGCGTATTGACGCTATTTAAAAATCTCTCCAAAATAAAATATACTTTTGGGAAAATTTATTTGAGGAAGACGAACCGAATAAATGAATTAACCTGAATGAAAGCAAATATTATTTACTTTTCAGTTTTAGATATCGCAGACGAGCATTTTTTTAATACGTAGGTGTGTGTTTTTATGAGGTGTTAACACATCGATAAACACATGTTATCGAGATTTATGTAAGGGGAAAATACTTGTAATAAAATAACATGACGAATACAACGTAAACGCCTTTTTTTTTTAGATAATTTTTAATTACCCAGTATTCTTAAAAATGTAAATATTTTAAACATTGGAATGTTTTATTGAATTTTAGTCTTATTTACGAAGACACTTGTTGAGGAATTGTTAGAAAATTACAAATATATTTTAAATTTCTTATATCTACTGCTCTTATTTTCTCATAATGTCGTGTATGGACGTCCGTACTTACAAAAATCGACACGTTTATACACACGCACATCCAAAAATTCAAACTAATTTTGAGAATACTAGGGAATCGCTGAAGTGTAGTAAGCTTTTTCATTTACGATAAGTAAATATAGATTTTATTTAATAATATCACTTGACCTCTACGACTTAATACAGAATTAAAAAAAATTAAATTATTATAATTAGAATTTAAAATAATAATTGAAACAATTCTTTTAGAATTTCATTATTCATCGATTTTTTTCTCATGACAATGTCTTAGTTATATTAAATTTTTTATTCTACGATTCAGAGCGTATTTTCTGTAATTGGTTGTCTTTTTTGACAAACAATTTTGATGAGGAGAATTTGTCTTTAGGAATGAAATATGAATATGAATATTAATAATATTAAATAATTAATAAATAATAAAATTATAAATAATATATATATATATATATGCATAAGTGCTCCTTTAATATATATATATATATATATGCATAAGTGCTCCTTTAATAATATAAACAAAAGAAATCAGACTTCACTATCAAAATATTTTTGGCACCTGAAGGAAACATAGAACACCAAAAGTTAAATGGAAAATCATTGATAAGGCTAGAACATGTAAAGCTTGGGATGACCCATGCCCTTTGTGCCTCCATGAAAAATTACACATTATTAAACTTCTAAATAATAATAATCTATTAAATAATAGACACGAGTTAACGGTTTTTTGTAGGCATCATCAGATTTTTGGTTTGAATCATTAGTTAACTACTAACATGCATACAACATAACACCCTTCATAATCCATAGCCCAAATAAGTAGTTTAAATACCTTACATAATAGATAACCCTTTATAAGTCGTCAAAAAAACAAACGTTACGAAAGTTTTTCTTTTTTTTTTATATGCAATTCCTTTCATAATAAAATAAAATAAATAAATAAATCTCCATAGACAAACAAACTAGACGAAGGTTAATACATCTTCCGTTTCATTTTAGACACCCCCACCTTTCCCCGACTTGACACCTTGAAAGTATCTCTATACCGCTACTTATTATTAACACCCTACACTCGCCTACCCAATT
>CAHIKZ030000072.1:390000-402500 GCA_903632075.3 Acanthosepion pharaonis
ATAACGCTTATTTTATATCTTAGCAGAGATCAACTAGTAAAATTAAGATGGCAAGAGTTTCTACTTGTCGATTTTCTGTATATTGTTATTACTATTAGTAATACAACTTGTACCTGTTTAAGCCCGCAAATTTTGAAATACATCGCTGACGTTTTGGAAGTTTTTTTTTTTTTTCCCAGCAGATCTTTTTCTTATTTTGTCTGTAGATTTTTGTCCGTTGCATCAGAAATCCGTTGATGGGGGGTTCCGTAGATGAGAGGTTTGGTTGTACAATCTGTTTTTTTTTATTTTTAAATTATGAGGATATGTAGGATAAATAACGATTGTAGTGGTTCATTTATTGTTTAAATTGTAGAGTCCAAATCTCTACTGCACTGATTAGTGGATTATATATTTTCTAGAGGAAGGAAAATTCTGTAATCAAACCCTCAGAAATAAGATGGAAAACTGGTCTCTTTATCTCTACTGTACAATAACTAGTCATGATCGGGAATTTTGATAAATGTTGTAATAATTGTTTATTATATTGTATATTGGAAGTGTCTTTTAGTTTAGTCTGTACTGCAGGACATCCAATCAAAATCAACATGGTAGTGCTTATGAGAAATTGCCATCAGTATGTATATAGTCATTTATTTCCAGTAAATGTCAATTTTTATATACCCCCCCTGCAGATGGGCCAGAACAGCCAGGCATAATTGACGTAACAATACAGCAGTGAAAATGATAAAAATCCCACACATTATATTGTCAGATTCAGAAATAAAATGAAAGCATCCTGAAAATTGGCACTTTGCAATGTATAAGAATATTCTTTCTAGCTACAGTTATGAAATATTGCTCAAATTTTAGGAATTGGTCTGACCAAGAATTTTTATACTCGTAGAATGGTTTATATTAAATCTATGTAATTTTTGCATGGATTTATATGTTGTGTGATGGTTATCAGAATAGATGGTGGAATCAGCATGCCATGTTCAAATTCTGTTTTGTTCCCTTTGTATTAATGCCATTGGAAAAGGCATGAGACCATCTTCCCTCAGCTATGGGTTAAATATCACAGCAGACTGGGCTATTTTACATTAGGTGACAACCAATCTGGAGGAAGGAAAATTCTGTAATCAAACCCTCAGAAATAAGAGGGAAAACTGGGCTCTTTAGGTCTACTGTAGCATTACTATAGTACATATAGTGCCCATATGTGGTAGTACTATAAGGGAACTATATGTACTATATTACATATAGTGCCCATATGTCGTAGTAGTCATGATCGTGAATTTTGATAAATGTTGTAATAATTTATCTTGTTATATATTAAAGATTTCCAAATTGGAACAAGGTTAAAAAAAAAAAATCCTTGTCATCTCTACTGCACTGATTCGTGAGTAATAAGATTTTTTCTGTAATATTTATGTATGAATTATGAAAATGCTTTTCTTTATTCCAGAATTAAGCTGACACAATGTTTATATACAGTCTGACAAAATATGTATACACACTTCAAGAAAGGAAAAACTTGTCGTTTTATCAAATTGCGATAACATCGTTTACTGTAGTATATTTTCTCAACAGATCGCATTACCCTCATTGTTTTAGCATCAACAAGTCCTAAAGAATGTTGTGAATTGTAGAAAACTAACTACATTGGCAGCCCTTAGACAATATATTGAAAATACATGTGCAGCAATCTCACTGGACACTTTGGCCAATGTTGTCCAAACAGTAGCTCACCATACTAATTAATGTCCGGAAGCTAAAGGCCACAATTTTTCTCTTGTGATTGTAGAGTCCAAAGTTAACTTTTATTAATCATGCGATGTCTAAATAATTTTTTTCCTTTCTTGAAGTGTGTATCAATTCTTTTGGCAGACTCTGTATATCCATTTATTGTTCAAAATGTTTGAATATTTGAAAAATTCCTTTAGTATTGGTGAAAGATTAAGAATCATCTTAAGAAAATCTCTGTCATAAACCATATTTATTCATGAAGGCCAATTGTTCTTCATTAATGGTCAGCACCAAAATTCCAAAACTGAATAAATCTTCATTTTAGGTTTTGTTTGTTTGGGAGAAATGAGAAAACCATAAAGACATAAATTTTGAGTCAAAATTCATGCTCCCTCTAAGTCCACTCACATGTTGCAACTGCTCGGACGGGATATGCCTCTTTTGTTGTTACCCTCATCTGTCCTGCAATAGAAGTGGAATATTTTCTTTGCTATTGGTTCAGGAACAACAGCCGACAAAATCAGAGTTTTAATTTTTTTTATTTTTTTTCTGATGTTCACTCAATAAAAGGCCTGAGAACCACTCAAGGTAAGAGGGTTAATGAGTGATGTGTGTGATATGAATAGAATGGTAGAAAGTGAAGATTATGAGGTCATTTAACAATTGACCTTTGACTCAAAAAAGTTAAGATTGTAATTTTGGGGGAAGCATCTATGTGGAAGTCTGTTTCATAAAGCAGTGGTTCTTTGGAAAAAAGCTGTGTAGAATTTTCTTTTTACAATAGTGTTATGTTAAATTACCCATATATGGATAGTTTCAAGTTATAAATAAAAGCAGGTACTCTTTTGTCAGAGAGTTTTTTTTTCCCCAACAGTCAGCTCTGACAGTTTGGACTTAACATTCTTGCTTGTTTGTATATTATTGTATTACCAATTTTTGTTAATATATCTGTTAACTCAAATCCACTCTTGTGTTTTTATTCTGGCCCCAACAAGGTCACAACAAATAGAAATATGGCTTAACTCTGGACATTGTGGGTCTTAGCTAGAAAGTTCTTAACTGGTGGAATTAAAAATAGAGCTCATCTAAAATTTCACCAGAGAAACAGTAAAAGAGTAGCGGTAGTTTTATACATGGCTCAAGAGCTGAGGTTGGTATAGTGCAAGTAAATGTAAATTATGAGGATATATAGGATAAATAGAATAGTGATTGGGGAGTCTTTTCAGAATTTTTTTTCTTTTGAGTAAAAGTAGTTTATGTAGAATTTTGTATTTTTTTTATAGTATTACCGATTTTCGTTAATATATTTGTTAACTCAAATCCACTCTTGTGTCTGTATTTTGGCCCCCAACAAGGCCACAATAGGAGCCATCCTTTCGGAAGTCTATTCTGCAAAGTAGAGGCTCTTCGAAATAAATTGTCTGAATGAAACTTCCTACTAACCAATGCAAAGCGAATGTTGCTGGTTTATGGAATCCTCCATACTTCCCTGTCACCCCCTACTGGAAGATGCACTCTTCCTCAAATTAACCTTTAACCTATCATCACTTCACTTTTCCAAACTCAACTTCTCATCGGTTAAAAGGACACAAAAATGTAGCAAGTTGAGAAAAATCCCTTTTCCCGCGAAGCTGTCTGGAGCCTATTTGAAAATCCAAAAATCTATAAAAATAATCGCTCGACTTAATTCAAGTCAGTCAGACACTGAGTTTCGAGAGATGGTAGCGGACTCCACGCGTGCCAACGCACTGACTCAATAACACTACCAGCCTCTCATCAACTTAACACAACTCTCACTACTATTGCCGCATGAAGAAACTTAACTTACAATTTACTAAAAAAGTGACTACGAAATAATAATTGTACATTTAATCAACTTTAGCATATCAGTCAAAGGCACACAACTCTTCATAACTTGAATCAACACTTACAATTGTCACACACGTACACACTATTATTTGA
This sequence comes from Acanthosepion pharaonis, assembly GCA_903632075.3. Taxonomy (NCBI): domain Eukaryota; kingdom Metazoa; phylum Mollusca; class Cephalopoda; order Sepiida; family Sepiidae; genus Acanthosepion; species Acanthosepion pharaonis. Next base: position 393,691 of record CAHIKZ030000072.1, read on the forward strand.
ATTCACACAATTGTCATTTTACCTTGAAGAAATAAAACTGTTTTAATTTCACAAACAAACTTAAACTATCAACATTCATTCACCAAATCTTTGCATGGACACTCTTTGCAATCTTATCTCACCACATTTAACAAGCAACCTATCATCACTTTGTGTATGTCAATATATATATATATAAATTCATGTTATTGTTGAAATCTATAACTACGTTGTTTTTTTCCTTGATTTCTGCAAGTTGTATTGTCTACAAATGTTCGTTTAATTTATTTGTTGTGGATAAATGCATCATGTACACACACATTTTAGGCCTTCACACAATTTCACCTCCTGGCACATCTTACTTAGCATAAATTCCGCAACAGGTTCATCTCTGTGTACATTGAATAGCGGTTCTTTCCTGCTTTATTCATATGTTTCAACAATTATCATCTATTATTCGCCGTCAGTACTTTTCTTTCTTGTTTCCCTCGATATAATCATTTACAGGCGGGCTCTCTAATATGAGCTGGGTCTGAGTATGTGTCCTATTCACTTCAACCCACAAATTCGATCGCAGTGCATACGTCTCCAGCTAAGCATAGATATTTAACCATACCGTTACCAGCTTGTCAACAGCCTTATATAGGAGGGGATAAAGATCAATTTTTCTTGTCCCTGTGTTTATAGTGATTGTCAGTCGGCCTTCTGGCCATTGTCCGAGCTGCGAATCAGCGAAAGCTGCCAAGTCCTAAACTTTGGTCATTTCGGCCACTTGACCTGCACTAAACTAGTCATGGAAAACCTAGAGGCGATAAAATTGACCGCCTTGATGACGTTCGGACTAATTTGGTGGTGATGGTGGTGTTTGTGGTGAACTCTCTGATATTGAGTTGGTGTGTTGTTTGCGTCATTTTGATGACGACCAGTAAGGAGAACACACGACACGAGGTTAAGGGTCAATCGAGGATAAATATATCAGAATTTATGACCAATACTCTCTCTCTCTCTCTATATATATATATATATATATATATATATATATATATAGAGAGAGAGAGAGAGAGAGAGAGAGAGAGAGAGGGGGGAGGCACGGTGCAGTAGTGGATAGCGACTCGGATTGAGGAATCAGAAAACCGAGTTCGAATTCCAGTGGAATCCATTACATAAAGACTATAAACGACGTCCAACATCAAGACCTCTAATAATACGTTTTGGAAAAAATAATGTTGCCAGCTGTACGTTTTTGAAAAAAAATATTACCAGCTATACTTTTTTTTTAATAAAAAAATTACCAGCTATACGTTTTTGAAGAAATATTATTATCAGTTATGCGTTTCGGAAAAATAATATTATCAGCTATACATTTTTGAGGAAAAACAAAACAAAAATATTACAAAAAAAAAAAAAAGTAAGTTGTCGGCATTAAATGACCCATTGAGGTTGATGTGCCGTAAAACAAAACAAACCAAACCAAAACCGCACAATTGACCAGATTGATGAACAGGTGAAGCGTTCTAAAAGCATTGTGAGCCGAATTCTGAACCCCTACAAAAACGATGGTCGCTTAACCAGCCTAAACAAGGTCGGTAAACCTGTTGAACCTTTAGAGTACCCTTTAGTACTACTGCGCCAGCCAAAATGAGCTGACTCATTTTATAGTTCACCAATAGAAGGGTTAACCAATCAGAAGGGCTTAGAATATTCAATGCGACTTGTATAAAGGCGGCCATGTTTTTTTCTGAATATTCACTGCCAACCTCTGATATCGAAGACTGAAGAATTCCGGAATCGCTGCTGGTGAATGTTAATCTTTAACGTTGTTTCATTGAACATATTACGTATTGCGCTGTATTCTATATTCATAGACTTGGCGAACATGGTCAACAGACCATGGAAAACATTGTCCAGAGAAGACAGGATCGTTCAACACCTATCACTGAAGAACCGTTTTCGAACTGCGGTCAGGTATTTCACGAGAAATTTCAAATGCGTCTCGACAAACGGTGTCCAGACGCTTGCAAGAAATATAGCTTTATAGCAGTAGAGCCCGGCGTTGCCCGGGGATGTAACAATAAGAGATAGATCAAGTATCGACTATCATAAAGACTGAAAAATAAAATTGACAAAGATTATTGTTTAAGGTTGACGGACACGCATGTCTTAATTAGTTTTTTTTTTTTTTTTACGAATTGGTCAAACTCAAACTCAAACAAAAATATTGTTTTCAATCGTTATGAGTCTACCGATTGAATAGGATTTTATTATAAGCAATTGTCTTGTAAATGGAATTTTTAAAGCATTCTGAATGTGAAAATAAAGAAAAAAATGTGCAAGACAATAAGAAACACTACCTGCCAAGAAAAGTGAAGTTTTGTTGAAATCGGTTGAAAAATGCAGGAAAACCGATCCGATATATAAACGAACACACACACACACACACACACACAACCTGGGTTTTATAATAAGTATAACTCGATATGAGTTGTCCCCCTTTCATTCTCGCGATGTTTCTTAATCGTGTTTTCAAATTGATTTTGTGCAAAAACAATTGTGTTTTTCCAACTTTTGTTACTGTCAGAACAACCACAAGGTAATTTTACGTAGTCCTGTGAAGTTTTGTTGAAATCGGTTGAAAAATGTAGGAAATCCGATCCAATATATAAACGTACAGACACACACACACACACACACACACAACCTGGTTTTTATAATAAGTATGATGCTATGTGTCCACAGAAGAAGCCGCTCGTAAACGAAAAAAAACAAGACAGCAAGACATGCTGAGATCAGTGTATTTTTCAATGATGAAAGTACATTTAATATATTTAGTTCTAATAATAAAAAAAACAGAATCTAAGAAGACGAATTGGCGAATTTGAGTTCAAATTGCGCCAAAAAGACAGTCAATTGTGGCGGAGGGCATCGTGATTCTTTTCGGCATGTTTTCTAGTCTGGGTACGTCGCCTCTTGTACGCCTACATAAAAGAGTTAATGCTGCTATGTACAAGGAGTTGTTAGAAAAACATTTTGCACTGGTATTACCCATGTGTTCATGCAGGATAATGCTCCCTGCCATAAGGCAAAGCAACTTATTGCTTATCTGAACAACCAAGGACTAAACGTCATGGATTGGTTAGCTCAAAGGACTGACATAACTTCTATAAAAAATTATGGAAAACTTTAGGACAAAATGTCATGGTTAGAAATCCCTGAAATGTCAAAGATCTATGGGGAAAATAACAGTAGAAATGGGCTAAAATTACACTTGATGAATGTTAGAATTTATTGCAATCCGATGTGCAGGATTGATAAAAGACAAATGGCTTAGCAGTAAATATTGATCAGACCTTTTTCATTTTGTGGTCCAATTATATTTCATTATAATTTAGTACATTTGATATTTGAGTAAAAAATTTAACGAATCATAGCCCTCTCTGTATTATTCCAAATAAGTTACAGATTTAAACCATAACTGAACTGCCATTTGTCTACATTTAGTGAAGATTATAAAAAAAATGAAGCTCATATTTTGGGGACGTCTACATCTATATATATATATATATATATATATATATATATATATATATATATATAACTCTGACGGCAATATATATATATATATTTATATATATATATATATATATATATATGTATATAAATAAAAAGAAAGAACAGTAAGATATAAAATCCGGTGTTCTTATAGATATTTTATTTTTACAAAATAGTGCTCAATGTAAATTTATAGAGCATTTAGTGAAGATTATAAAAAAAATAACCATATCAGGCGAAAATAACCATATTTTAAATCAATTAATAACCATATTTTAAATCAATTAATTTATAATATATATATATATATATATATATATATATATATATATAGTGAACTTCTCCATGTGTGTGAGGGTAATCTCTTTTACTTATGTTTATCAAATACAAGGCTCAAGGTATATATATATATATATATATATATATATATATATATATATATATATATATATATATATATATATATATATTACCGCCAGGTAATGGAAAGCGGCTCGGATTGAGGAATCGGAGAACCGAGTTCGAATTCCAGTACAATCTATTATATTGACTATGCGTGTTAATACATTTGGGAAAGATATGAATCCTCTTCTTCTCCCCCCAGCTATGGGTAAATAGCAGGACAGACCGGGTTCTTTAGCCTTGGATAGCAACTGGTCTGCCGCAGAAAGAAATGGCAACCTACTGTGGGAAAAGAATCTGCCTCGTCAGTCATGTATCGAAAGATACATGTTTGGCTTAACAATATCATGCATGGCACTAACTGACTGATTGAGAGACCCGTCAGTAATAATCTCGAGAGTCAAAAGTTATTAAATACAATATAATACTTCATTATACATATATATATATATATATATATATATATATATATATATATATATATATATATATACACACACACACACATATATATATATATATGTGTGTGTGTGTGTGTGTGTGTGTGTGTGTATTTAAGTAATGAAATTCTTGGTAATCCGTATGGATACTCCCAAGGAGGATGACATCCAGAGAGCTCAATATTCAATCAGAGCGATTAATTTAATGAAAACAGACAACTTTAATGGGCCATTGGTTATAATTTATTTCCCCAGGGAATTTCTTTTTCCCTGGCTCAGCAGACCACACTTCCAAGGGTCAAAAAATGAATTTAAATTTACGTATAGTTTTTATACACTTTTGAGGTCTAGTATTGAGTTGATGTAAGGTGATATAGAGTGTGTGGAGAGATGGTGACAGGCATGGTCGAAATTAGAGAGGGAAGGGATAGATAGGAATGATTTTAAATTTATTTTTATTACAATACTTAATAGTCAAGAAGGGGGCGGGTAAGGACGTATTTAGTAGGTATTGACGTATTTAGTAGGTCATCTTACAGGAAACTATACAGAGAGAAAGAAAAGTAAAGATGCAAGAAATAGGAGGTGGAATGAGGTGTTTAAGGAAAGAAAGAGGAATAGAGATTTGGAAAGGGAAATTAAGAGAATTAATGTATGTGAGTATATAGCGGCTTATTTGGAAAAACTCAGATTTATATATTTTTCCGTTAACGTTTGATAGTAATTTAAGCGTTTTAATTTTTCAACAAATTAAGCTAGAAAATAAATATAATTTGAATATAATATCAATAAACAAAAGTATATATATATGTGTGAGAGCAAGAACACTTTTTAATCAGCTGTATATTTCCAATTTATTTAAAGTACCATACTTGGACTTAACCAGACCATAAGCTATATATTTTGTTATCTAAACAGTAGTATTTTGATAATATTTAAGATTATTCATTTGGATCAGAATATTTTTAAATACGCTCTTAAGTAGGCGCCCGAGGGGGTCGTCAGGGAGGTTATTTGACGTTAAAAAGGCCTCGTGACACATGACACCCTCGTGGGGGGGTGACTGAATATCGTCAGTGATGTTATTTGACTTGGTTCATCAAGGAGTTTCGGGTCTTTCAACATCATACTCCTTAACACCAAATCGACCCGATCAGGGGAAATCAATCCCCGATTCCTCCTCGCAATCAAGCGATAACAGCTACTCTGGCCTTTTAATGAATTAGACGAAGAAAGACCACATTTTCCGCTCACCCGATTGGATGTTTCTAACAACCAATCCGCTGCGCGAACTATCTTTTAAATGGTCCACGGTGGGGACTGGCTTCTTTTCTTTTTTTCGGTGGATAGCAGTTTCAGTGGATAACTGACGCGGTAATCTTAATGTTCCTAAATTTAACCCTTTTTCCTAAGTATTGTATAGTGTCTTACTCTAAATATTTGCCGTTTTTTTTATTTTATTTGTGATTTTTTTAATAGTAAGTTAAAATTAACCATATTCTTGATCTCATAACCAATCCTTATTGGTTTAATGGAAATATTCTTTTTGTAATGAATCATCGTTGACTTTTCATTATTCCACTACACTTATTTCTAGTCAACTCTAAAATCCATCCACGTACACTTTGGACACATAAATGGAACAATTCTTGGCAATCTTCGACATTCCTACCAGAAAAAAAACCCCCAAAAAACGGAGAGTCGAAAGTGCAGTTTTTTCCTTGACGCCGCTATTATTTTAACTACCTTCACTCCTCGACAATATTTATTGTTTTAAAAAGCGATAATTTTAATTCTTTTAAATTCTAATCGTATGAAACATGAGGGACTATTAATAAATATTTTACCAACTATAAACAACCGGTAAAAACATTATATTACATCAACAACCTTTATTAATTCCATTCGTAAAGAATTTAACGTATGTTTACCTAAAAAAAAACGGCGTGTAGTTAAAAAAATCCCAAATCAACATGCGAAAAAACACCAGACATAATTGCTACACACACACACACACACGCACACATACACACACACACATACACACACATAAACACACATACACACACACACGGATGTACATCATCATCTGAATCCTGCATAGATAAACTGGAATTCTTATAAAGCTATATTAATAAAGCAATATTTTTGGTTTTTCAGTTACGCTTGGAATCCATTAAATTCTTGGAACTTCGGAAGGACGCGTCGTCTATCTTTCAATTCAGTACGCCATAAATTATACTAACATTTTGTTTAACAAGACAAGTGCGGTTGAAACCTGATTGACCAATAAAAATCAAACAACACAAAAATAAAAAAATAAAAATACCAGAATTTCTTTTTTCTTTCTCTTCCCATATCTCATTCTCTGATGAATCTTTAATAAAAGTGAAAACTTTTTAGATTGATAAACGTTTCCCATTTGTTCTGTAATATATATCATATATATATATATATATATAGATAGATAGATAGATAGATAGATAGATAGATATAGATATAGATATATAAATATAGGTGTGTGTGTGTGTGCATGTCAATAGAGAAAGAATGATGCAGAGGGGGAAGAGAGAGATTAAGAGAAAGAAAGGGAAAGAAAAGTGAAGGAGGAGGAGGGAGGCTGAAGAAGAGGATAGAGATTAAAAGAAACGTAACAAGATTTTGCCAAGATGGTAGATCAAACGGAATAAATGAAAGTTTACGATCGAGAATAAACATAATTACATTAAAACTGGTCGATAAAGAAATCACATCTTTTCATTCCCCAATTCACTCACACATAATATATATATATATATATATATATATATATATATATATATATATATATATATATATATGTGTGTGTGTGTGTGTGTGTGTGTGTGCTTAAAATCGATTTATATATGTAAAGAAAGGTCGAAATTTGTACACAAATATACATTTGTTCAACTTCAAACACGAATGCGTGTGTTTGCATACACGTGTCTATAAAATACAGCCAAACTTGCGTCATTTCAATTAGTGAGAGTATTAGTTACTGCACTCTAAAAAACCGAGATAATCTGTTTTACGCGCGTCACGATTCAGGTAACGCGAGATCTTAAACGAAATTTCTGTAAAACGCGAGATCTTATACATACATCCAGAGTATTGTCTGTTCTAGTTTTAAATGTAAGTCGGGATACTTTCTTTATTTTTTAAAAGCTATAAACCTTCATTTTTGTCAGGTCATTCTGCAAGTAATACAGTGTGTCATCGGTAACTAAGCCCGTTGCTCCACCAGGCTTTTCTGGTAAGGGGGTTGCTAAACACCGATATGGTCCTGCCAAAGGGTGAACAAATCTTGTAGGGTCAACGAACATCTGGAGCATTTAGTAGACTAGGTTAACAGAGAATTGAAAGAGGGACAGCACATTGGGATAGTCAATAGTGTATTCCAAAAACATTAAGAAACAGAAAAAACTCAGGTTAGTACCCTTATTACAGATGGTAAAAAAATCAGTTTGAAAGCAATCTCTTTGCTCTTCAGATGTATGTGCGAATTGGGTACTCAGAACGATAATACATTCCATGAATTAACAAAGATTCAGGAAATACACAACACAGGCATTATCTGTCTATATTTCTGAGATGAGGTATTATGTATATTATTTACATTATTCAAAATATTATCCTCATCTTTGTCGCTATATTTATCACAACGTTTCGGTCGTTGTACGCTCCGGTCTTCTTCAGGTGGTTGGAATGTCGAACTGAACCGTTTATTTCGCTCACTGGGGTAGACTGTTCTAGTTCCACGTGCCATGTTTTTGATGGATGTCAGTTACCAGTTATCTCCTGTTAATTCCCCTCTGAAAGTTCTCCACTGCCTTAACCGGGTATTGAACTCACACTCTTTGGGTCCTGTTACTGGATCTAACCAACGCCTTTATCCCCTGTGCCATGTGTCCAACCACCTGAAGAAGGCCGGAGCGTACAACGGCCGAAACGTTGTGATAAATATAGCGACAAAGATGAGGATAATAGTCCGAATAATGTAAATAATGAACACAGGCATTATTTTCTCAAAGAGGATAGGTACAGGATAAATACAGAAAACTTCGATCCATCTTGGAATACAGTACACAAATACATTTGTTTGGCTTAAAATAAAAACCTGTCTAATCATTTCAAATGGTCTGGTCGCAGATTTGACGAGCTTCACACGGAATTTGATGCTGGCATTAATCGAATATCCTGGTTTTTTGAAGAGAAGTTGACGTTTAATCCTTATTTCCGGTTTCTTCGACAGGTTGCCCCACAAAAAAACAGGAAATTTGGTAGAGTTTATTTAATTGTTGGAACTTTTGTTACAGTTATTTGAAACAAAAGCAATGGATAGAGATTTAGTAGCTTAAAACAGAACAAAAACACAACTGTGTCGTTCAAACTAAAGAACTCTGGCAAAATGTCTTGGTA
>CAHIKZ030000072.1:407500-415000 GCA_903632075.3 Acanthosepion pharaonis
TAATTTTTTATCATCACAATTTTTTTTCATTTTGAACGTGAGTAATTTTTTTCGTCATTTTCTTTATTTTTTTCCCAACCTCATTCATTAATTTTTTTTGCTTTTTTTTGGTGTGTGTGTGTGTGTGTGTGTGTGTGTGTGTATGTGTCTGGAAATGAATCACTCTAATCATTTTCTTCCCTGCCATATTCACCTCCTTTTCCCTTTCCTGAAACACACATTTTTAGTCTTATTACTTTCGATTCATCTGGCAGCACGTCGATAACACGATGACAATGGCGTCAAAGCTCGTTTCCCTTTTCGGGTCTGCATTTGAGATTGCTCGTTGACCACAACAGCCGATCGCATAATTCAAAAGAAAAGAAACAAATTACTTCTGCTTAAAAAGAGAAAGTAACTATCCTCTTACTGCAATTATGCAATTAATTTAATTCAGGGCGTGGGAGATCATGGATCTCCACAACTTCCTCCGCTTTGTATCTCTCAGCAACATTTGTCCATTGGACACCTCTCCCACCTCACGTTCCGCCATTCATTCACTCGTGCTCGTCAGCTAACTGGCCTGATATCTTCTCTTCCCTTGGTCTTCGATATATGTGTGAGTGTTAAATTTTCCAAGGCCTCTTTCCTCATTATATGTCCAAGAGATTTCTTTCTGATTCTGGTTTTTCCGCTACCCATTTTCTTAAAACTTGTTTACGCGCTCCGTCCATGCAATTCTTAGCATCCTTCTGTAGAACCACATATATAAGAGGGTAAGTCTTTTTGTCATATCATATCTTTAGGTTTGCCACACTGCGTTATGCTCATGCGTGCTTTTAGTTGGTGCCGTTGTGGTCGAAGTGTGAGCTTGATTGCGCCAGTTTCCTATCTGCTGTTACAGTGTAAACATGACCACTCCACTAGCAGTGTGCACCAAAGAAAAACAAAATCATCAGTTTTCCATTACCATCTCTTGAGCTTGCTGAATTTTTTCGTCAGTGGTGGAGGCTGACGGTCGTCCTGCTCCTTTGAAACTTATCGAACCACTCATAAACACTTCTACGCAGTAGTGCACTATTGCCATATGGTTGTAAAAGCCTCTGACACAAGTTCTGACTAGAGAAATCAGATCACTGCTCTTTATTCCTCTTTGGTATACTGTGCCATGTGTCCTTGAGGATGGCACAGTGGATAAAGGCGTTGGTTAGATCCAGTGACAGGACCCAAAGAGCGTGAGTTCAATACCCGGTTATGGCAGTGGAGAACGTTCAGAGGGAAAATTAGCAGGAGATAACTGATAACTGACATCCATCAAACATAGCACGTGAGAGAAATTAAGGGTTCAGTTCGAAATTCCAACCACCTGAAGACGGCCGAAACGTTGTGATAAATATGGCGACAAAGATGAGGACAATAGTCCGAATAATGTAAATAATGTACATAATACCTCATCCCAGTAATATAGACAGACTCAAAGCATCTTGTCTGTCATATTTAATGAAACTTGAAAGAAAGAAGGATTGCTACCTAAATACACAGTATATATACTGGCCTGACGATTGCATCTAGCATTAAACAGACTGTCACCTCTAAGTGTTGACTTCTATGTACACTTATATATATATATATATATATATATATATATATATATATATATATATATATATATATATATTTACACTCTCTAAATTCTGTTTTATTTCCGTTTTTTTCTGTTTTCTTTTTGAATTTGTAGGTCTGATGAATTGGATCGTATTTACGATTCAATGGAATAAATTATGACCATGGAATATTAGTGTTTAAGCCTTTTATTATATCTTTACTCTGTCCTGGACATTGAGTTCTACCTGGATTCTATCCTCTTGGAATGTTTTATTCAAAAAATATACATGTATGTGTATGTACCTATGTATATATATTTTATATTTTGCATATGTATGTGTATATTTACCACTAATATTATCTATCTATCTATCTATCTATCTATCTATCTATATATATATATATATATATATATATATATTCATTTATATATATGTGTGTGTGTGGGTGTGTATGTGTATCTGGGTGCGTGTGTGTGTATTTATATATACATATTCACCTCTGAAATTGTAAATAAATAACTTCCTCTGAAAAATTGTGGACATTTTTTTTCGTCAAATTTAGAGAAATATTTGTAATTTCTAAAGAAATAAATCATTTTTTTTTTTTTATATATTAATCCAACAGATTTTTAATAATTAAGCACTATTTTAGTGGATACCCATGTTTGAGTAGACGTTCCATTTTTTTTTTTAAATTTTCAAACAGTAGACTTATCTTCTACCGGCGGGAATATTCGTTTGATCTGATGTGCTTATACCAATACAGCCACGAACGCGATTTGTACGAAATATGCTGCCCTCTCGTCACAGATTCTCGACAAGAAGATATTCGCTTAAAAGCAGTATCCAGCCTTGCTTGACCGACATCGTCCTATAGTCGGCATACGCATGTCGGATCTAACAATGATTAACAAATGGTGTGCAAGTTCAAATCCTAGCAAAGGGCGCGCATGTTTCTTTAATATTATTTCTCGGATAATCTAATAAAAATAAGTAAGGTGATGAAAAATAAATTTTTCTAGTTAAATAATTTCGTCTGACGAATTACTTTAGTCAAACTTAAATAAATATTTTCGAATCAAAAATTATAATTAAATAACGTCTGGCAAATTCGGATTTCACTGAAGCATTTCCGTAAAACATTTCTTAAATATTTAAATTTTTGCTTGATTTGTTAACATCACAATTTTAAAATGAAACGGCAATAACTATATTGTGCTTACTGCGCAGACTCATTAACCTGTTTTTTTTTTTCGAGAAAATGTGCAATCTACCTCATTTGTATGTAGATTTAAAAAAATGATTTTAAATATATAATAATATTATTCTAATTTAGTTTTATGATAATTCTTATTTTATTTTACATTTGTATTGTTAGGTACATGTGATTGCATTTGACATCCTGACGGGGTCACAATCGCCCAATGTTAATGTCAAATTGTATTTTTGTGGTGATTAAGTCATTTCGCAACTGAAATTGACCTATGAAATGGCAGTGTTTTGAAGATTTTTTTGTAGCTGTGCATAATACGCACCACTAAATTTGCTTATTATTTTTCAGAAAAATGCGTGTTATACATGGAGAAATGAATTTTAAATTGTTTTTATATATATATATATATATATATATATATATATATATATATATATATATATATATATAGTCACCATAGAAGTCAACGCTTAGAGGTGACAGTCTGTTTCATGCTAGATGAAATCGTCAGGCCACGAATGCTGTTATTTTCTCGGCTATTTATATATATACGGGTCAGTGGTGCATTCTGGGTAGTCTATTTTGGCGGTTAATTTAGCGGAAGTCGTTTATTTATTTATTTGGGTTAAATTATTTTGGTTGTTTTTTATTTATTTTTATTTTCTATTTTTAATCTAGCATGAAACAGACTGTCGCCTCTAAGTGTTGACTTTTATGTTCACTTTTATATTTACACACGCTCTATGTCTGATATTGAGCACTTTATCCCATAAATATAGCACATCTTAAGACCATATTTCTTCATATATATATATATATATATATATGTGTGTGTGTGTGTGTGTGTGTGTATGTGTGTGTGTGGAGGATTATATATGCCATGTCAATTTTACTGTAAAATGCATTAGTTGTCATTTCACTACAAAAATGTATTGGAAAAATTGTTGGAAAAAGTATTGCTGGTATTTTTACAATAAAGACGTATTTTTATTCTTTTCTTAGTCTTTTGATTTCAGCTTGGGGATTCAAAATTACCCAGGGCTGGAACCCTAACAGGTCCTTCCAACCCGGGTCAGGGTGGACCTGGGAACAACAGTCATTAAGCGGTCGTTCCAAGCTTCTCAAAATCTCCAATATCCCAGTCAGATGCCTTTTTTCTCTTTTATTTTTTAAATCGATTTACCGTCAAGCAAGGCAATAAAGCCACTAAGATACAAGCGGTTACTATGTGTGTGGAAGAATTAGGAACGGAAACATTACTAATGAACGAGATGAGAAAAGAGAAATCAGGAGGACAGTAGACAGCGATTGACATTGCATTTAAATTGTAAGAGATTAAATTTAGGCTGGAAATCATGGTGCCTGAAGTGAGTTCCACAAGCGAGAAGTGCGAGAAAAGAAACTGTTAGCGTAGAATTTACGGTTACATCTAGCCAGTTCAACTGTAAATTCCTGAGATTTCGACTCCAGTCTAATACTGCGCTTAAATTTTAAAAGTCTAGGTACCATAGCGAAGAACCATATTTATTTGTAAAAATACAAAATGTGGCACAAGGCCAAAAAGTGCAATGGGGAAAAGGACGGTCTTAACATTAAACTTAGCTAGTCACAAACACTGTCCCAAACATACCAAAATATTCCTAACACCGAAACAACGCATTCTTACCTTTCTTACTACAGTCAACATAATACCACATTGTCTCTATGAAAGTCCTAAATAGTCTCCATATGTTCCATATGTACAGTTCATTGTCTTGTGGGGAAAGGTGAAGAGCTCACCCGAACAGTTATCATGAAAGATTTATAGAAAAGGCAGAATGAGGCAACCTTACGACGGTGGTGGGGGGAGTGATTGAAGCCGAACTGCAAGATCAGGACCAATAATGTTGCTGATTCTTCTTTAGATTTTATCAAAGAGCTCAAGGTAAATAACAAGGGCCCCGGACTATGTGCGGCAGCAATATTCTAAGCATAGACGAATGATAGACTTATAGATATGTATGATAGATTCTGGAGATAAAAATTGACTCACACGACAGAGTAAACCAACTCTCCTAACAGATGATCTAGCAATAGATTCAATATAGTCTTTTTACCAGCTAAAAACGTTAGCCCGAGAAGATGTTCATTTTCCTGAAGGTTAGCATCAGCCATGCTGATGGAAGGCAGAGATAGGTCGTCTCTCATATGATTAATTTAGAGAAGTTTAGTTTTGGAGGCATTAAAATTAACACGCCATTTTTGCCAAAATTAACAACGGGCATGATTTCGTTTTCGATATCGGCTACCATTTTGAACTTGTGGAACAGATCTGCTTTAATATTTGCTGCCTCGTGTAGATTATCACCATGCCCAAGACAGACAAATAATGTGCGTACTATCGATAGATAGTATGTTCAGAAGCGGAAGGGAAGGTGAATGATTGTGCCTTTTGTCTTGTTTTATCTGTTAGTTTTGTTTTATCTTATTCGCATTTCAGTTCTTGTCTTCTTATTGGGTGTTAATAATATTTCCTGTCATTTAAACCATTTAACTTTTCCTACATTCTGTTTATTCAATTTGCTTTTTCATATAAAATTCTATTCCTCCCGATATGCTTGCATTAATGGCGATGTTTTATGAAATCTTTTCTTTGCTATCTGATACTGGACAGAAACGATCGACGTCACGAGGGAAAACTTTTCTTCGTTTATTATAAAATATAAATTTTTTTCCCAGTTTTCAAGTTTATTTTCACTTTTTGAATATATTCAATTTATTTATTTGCCTTTCTCTCAAGGTGCAGCGAGATTTCTGACATTTAAGAAAAGCTCGTAAAAATTTGACGTCTCCATCTTGTATTAGCGACAATAAAATCATTCACGGATTTCTAGCGAGTCTTCGCTTTCTTCATCTTGGAGGCGAAATAGGCTTCCTTGCTTCTTCCTTGTTTTTTTTTTTTTTTTTCTTATTCCTTCCTCGTCTTTTAAATCTTAGTTCTTTTCTTAGAAGGCACTTTATTATTTTTTTAAAATATTTAAAAAAAATTAGGCGCGGATATTCCGGTTTCATTCATTTTCATTCAAATATTTCTTTAACGATGATTCTCATATATTCATTCAATTATTTCTTTATGTTTTTTTTTTAAATAATACTTATTCTAATTTATACTTCTAATTCTTTCTTTTCTTTTTTTTCCCTTCTCTTTCAGTCTAGTTATGGTGTTTTTCTAGTATTGTCTTTGATTCTTTCTTTTTCTTTCTTTCTTTCTTTCTTTCTTTCTTTCTTTGATAATTCATTATCTATCCTCACTATTTTTCTCTCTAATTCTTTCTTTCTTTCTTTCTTTCTTTTCTTTCTTTCTTTCTTTCTTTTCTTTCTTTCTTTATTTTCTCTCTAATTCTTTCTTTCTCTTTTTTTTCTAATTCTTTCTTTCTTTCTTTTCTTTCTTTCTTTCTTTCTTTCTTTCTTTCTTTCTTTCTTTCTTTCTTTCTTTGATAATTCATTATCTATCCTCACTATTTTTCTCTCTAATTCTTTCTTTCTTTCTTTTTTCTTTCTTTCTTTCTTTCTTTCTTTCTTTCTTTCTTTCTTTCTTTCTTTCTTTCTTTCTTTGATAATTCATTATCTATCCTCCTATTTTCTCTCTAATTCTTTCTTTCTTTCTTTCTTTCTTCTTTTCCGTTTCTTTCATTTTTCCGTTTCTTTCATTTTTTCCTTCTTTCTTTTTTCTTTCTTTCTTTCTTTCTTTTTTTCTTTCTTTCTTTCTAATTCTTACGTTTCTTTCATTTTTCGTTCTTTCAGTCTACTAGTAATGCTTTTTTGTATTCTTTCTTTCTTTCTTTCTTAATTTTTTCTTTCTTTCATTAATAATTCATTATCTATTTTCTCTATTTTTCTCTCTAATTCTTTCTTTTCTTTCGTTTTTTCTTTCTTTCTTTCTTTTTTCTTTCTTTGCTCATTCATTATCTATTCTTTCTATTTTTTCTCTCTAATTCTTCATTTTCTTTCATTATTTTCTTCTTTCTTTCTTTTATCTATCTATCTGTCTCTCTATCTATCTATCTATCTATCTATCTATATATATATATATATATATATACATATATACATATATATATATATATATATATATATATATATATACATATATATACATATAGTGTGTATGTACACAGATAGATAGCTAAATGAGAGCTGTTTATATATATATATATATATATATATATATATATATATATATATATATGCAACATATTTTTGTATTATTCACTTTTTCTTTTCTTCTTATTCTTTGTGTTTTTTTTTTTCATTAATTATTTCGTAAATTTCCTGACTTTCGTCTCTCTTCCCACCTTCGATAAGTTCTTTTTGGATTTAAAAACATTTATAAAACATTGATATTATGATCCGGCAGCCTTTCGCACAGTTTGGATTTTATTTTATAATACGTAAACCTTCAACCAAGGTTGAGAGTCGGTAAAAGTGATTTCACTTAAAAAAAAAAAAATGAAAAAAAAATGAAAAAAAAAAAATGAAGGCACTTAAGATTTGAAGTTTCGCGCTTCTTGAGAAAGGCGGGAAAATTGGTTGAAGGGGCCAACATGGCTGACATTTTAACGTGTAGCGTCTTTTATTATTATTTTTTTTTATTTTTTAGTTTTGCAATGAGTTGCATGGAAAAAATTGCGAGAAATCAGGTAAGATTTAGGAAATGAGAAA